>JAVQJG010092064.1:0-12274 GCA_036024015.1 Craterocephalus amniculus | reverse complement strand
GGTCGCTGCTGCTCTACAGTACGCTGCAAACAATATAATTATCATTATTAAGGCCGTGGCGCTGACAGTATAGAAACCGTGATAAATATCCCCAGACTTTGGAAGACTTAGAGCGACTTTTTTGTGTGCTTCTGTTGCTTTAGTAGCGACCGGGTTTCCCTCGGACGCCGCCATCTTTGATATGACGTCATGCACGCCGCGCCGACGCGCAAAATTTGTGTCGACGTATTTACGTCATCGATATCGTTGACGCGTCGTCCCAGCCCTAGTTGCATCCCCATCTACAGGAAAGCAAAACAGAAACAACCTTGATGAATTATTCGAATGATTAGCAATGATCAGGAGTAAACTTATGAACTGGTCTGCTCTAATGGAGAGTTGAATCCGAGCTGGGGAAATATGGTGGTGATTGAAGTGGTTTTAGATGATGTTTGCTAAGTCATACCCACAAACCAAAGTGAGGAAGCAATAGTAAACAGTGCAGATGGGAAATACATTAGATCGCGTTTATGTACATCCAATTGAAACATAAAAGGAGCAAATGAGTGCCCTTCATAGCAATAGACATTTTACAATGGCCTTGGTAGGGAAGATAACACAACAGGGGAGTGGAGACACAAGTGTTTTGATTAGGTATACTAATTATCTTCAGTCCGTTAGCAAAGAAGAGACAGCATTAAGTTAAATGGCCTGCTCTAAATTCTCTTTGTTTCTGCAGCATAAATAGCTTGACGACAAATCAGATCTCCATCTCCTTTTCATTCTCTCTCCCTGTGACTCCCCCTTTATTTCTCTCCCTTTGAGGAGAACAAAATGAGTCGAGATCTTGTTCATTACAATGAAATCAGACAACATTAAATTGTTTTCCTATTAAATTAGCCCTTTGTCAGACAAGATTTCTTCAATACATACAAACGAAAAATGCAGTTCACATACCCACCTTGGTCTCTGCAGACCAGTGAGAGGACTCCATTGCTGCTGCCACATTTAAATGATAATTATAGTATATGCTGTCACAGTGGATGCCTTCTGACAAAACAAAAACACGCCATATGCAGATTGGCCAGTTTAACAGGCTGAGGATAAATCAACATTTAGTGTGCACCGACACTGGGGAAATATTTATCCTGCAGGACAAATGATGTGTGTGACAAAGCAGCCATATTGGGAGAAGTAAATAAGGCAGATTAACCGTTCTGGTGTTCCAGTGTTGTTGTGTTCCCAGACATGTTCAAGGAGGACAGATGGAGGCAGTGAGACATGCAACCCTCTTTGTTATCACAGACTGGGCAAAGCCGCATCAGATTTAACCAAAAGAAAATAAACTCAACATGAGGAGTGCTTGATTACTCATCCTGCAAGGGCCTTAAATGAGAATTAACTGGACCTCAGACTGACCAAGGAAGATGGTCAGTTTCCATCGATGGAAAAGAAGCTTTAAAATAAGCAAACTGAAACATCACATTTTTTAAAAAAAAGGTAATACATTATGTAAAATGTAAAATAAAGAATGCAGTGATTCATAATTTCATGAATCAATGTTTTATTCAAAAAAGGCGGGGTGGCCCCGGTGGTAGAGCCCTTTCAGGTCAAGGGTGGGATGGCCTCTGGTGTAAATAGATCCTTAAGATATTGTTTCCCCACAACAGCAACAAGTGTCAAGCCCCGTGATTGTTTCTTTTAACTTTTTACTTCTACATCCAGTTAAAAGATAGTGATGAGGGATTATAGTTCATGGAATGGGCATTGCTTGTGTTTGTGTGTGCGTGCATGTATGATTGTGTGAAAGAGTCTGAATGGGGTGAGTGTTTTAAAATTACTGTTAAATACTTTTGTGTGTTAAGGCTTGTCTTACTTGTTAGCACGTTGTGTTGCTTCCTGCATGAAAAGGGCTTTAAAAATAAAATGGATTTAATAAAGATCAAGTATTGAAAATTAGAAAATTTGACTGTTTCATGGAAAATCATTATCTGAAATTAGATTCAAGACCCCAGCAGTCCTGAGTTGCCATCATTGTTGCATTTTGATGTAATGACGCACCAAATGTTTTCACATGGTTAGAGGTGTAGATTGCAAGCAGGTTAGTCCAACACCTGGCCTTCTCTGTTATAAAAGCACTGTGCATCCCTGATGCCTTTTCAAAATGTGCAATCCACCAACTCCACAGCTGCTAATTCAACCCCATACCATTAGACATGCAGGCATTTTGAACTGAGTGATGCTAACAAACGAGGTTCTTGCTCTCCTCTTTAGTTCAGATAACATGGTTTCAGATAAAATGCTTCACTTTGATTCGGTTGACCACAGAACAGTTTCCCACTTTGCCCCAGTCCATTTTCAATTAGCCTTGACACAGAAAAGATGATGGCATTTTTAGATCATGTTCACATAAAAGTTTTTGCATGATCTGCTTCAGGGGCTGGCACAGTGAAAAGTGTTCCCAGACGGGATTTTTGGAAGTCTTCCCGAATCCATGCAGTGATTTTCATGACAGATTTGTGTCTGTATTCAGTGCAGTTCTTCATGAGATCTCAAAGAGCATCCACTGTTGGATTTTTAAGTCATGCTCCTAGTGCAAAAAGTGTCCAGGTTCGCATCTTATAAAGTTATATATATTATTTTATTTATCATAGATGCTGAAATATTCAAAGATTTAAAAAAAAACTCATCTTTCTTTCTTAGGGACTTTACTTCTCTTAGATAAGTTTTTTTTAGATCCAGTCATGTATCCAACTTACTGCCAATTAACCCAATTACTTACACATTTCTCAGACTGTTTGTTAGTTACTTTTCCATCTTCGTATTATCTCATAGGATTTGTTTAGCCATCAAATTCAGAATGTGCAATAACAATGTAACGTTTATTCACACTCCCATACATGCCTTTCTGCGTGGAAGTGTGGGAGAATACACATGAGATAACAATAAAATCAGTCTCTTTTAAAAAGAATAATTACTTAATCCAATTTTACAAAACCTAAAAACTCTTCATTGGTCTGAAAATACTGAAATTGAAGACCTGATGAGTGTCAAAATTGCTCAAATCTTGAGTTAAAAATGATCAATGGCCAAACGGCATCCAAACGTTTTCCAATCTAACGGAGAGTAAATTTAGTCTGAGAGGAACATAGAGCTTTAAAAACAATCTGTATATATATAGTTGTCTTTAAAATTATTTCTACACATCCATTAATGTAGTTATGTTATATAAAATAGAAATAAGCTAGCATAAAAACATTGCAGTGTTTTAAACATGATTATGAATTTGTTCTCAAGTTTTGCAAGATAGACAGCCCATAACACTGAATGAATTTATGACTCTGTGTCTGTTAGTCTGATTGCTGTGAACGGCAGAAAACAACATGTAGTCTGAACCAGGTATAAAGATGGCTGTGAATTCTTAGATTTAACAGACAGAAAAACCAAAAGCATATAGCTTCTGCTGTGATGAAGGTACATTAACAATAAAACACATCAAACACCTTATGGAATGTCAAATAGGATGATTTGAACAAAAGATGAATAGAAATTATATAATGAAAAGAAATTGAAGAAATGTTCACATTGAAATTTTAGTTTGGAATAAATGTACAAAAATACAAATACATGAAAAATGTTTCACTTTCAATACTGATGCTTTATAAGTTTGATTATGAAGAGAATATTACTTTATATGAATTGTTGATCATTGTAGTTTGTTTCTAATCTTTTTTTTTTTTAGACAGTCTCCGTACTTTCTGTGGAGCTCGATTTCTATTTTGAATGATGTATTCATGTAAGATCATCCCTTCGGTGACTTTGTCTGCCTCAGTTTCAATGTTCTTTCATTCTGTTTGCTAGTTCTTTTCTATGGTGTCTGTCCTTTTTTTCCCCTCCTTTTCTTTTTCCTGTCAGACATGACTTTGTCCACACTGAGTGACAATCTATTGCTAAGGTCTTTTCAGTGAAATGAAAGGTCAGTAAACAGACTCTATATTTCTTTTCAGAAGCTACCAAAGCCACCCACATGTAACACTGTGCTGCATTATCACTCCTGATGAAAAGACACACCATCTTTTATCTAACCTGAGAAATGTCATGTCTTTCTCTCGAACCTTGCCCGAGGCTTTGGCAGTTTGTTTTCAGTAAAATTATGAGGTGCACCAGTTGTCCCCTGTAAAACAACACCGTTCCTGCAGGGATTGTCATTGGGATTTATTTTTAAAAAATTTGTCTTATTGGCTTGAGTTAATTAGACTTTTAACAGGAAAATTGAAGCATGCTGTTTCTAAGAAAGGCAGCTTTCGCATATGAAATTATGCACATACAGTACAGTCTTTCAAGCTGAAACAGCATTTATCTCCTGCCAAAGATCAGAAAAGACACAGATCAGTAAGAGAGTCTCAGGGGAAATGTCACTGTTGATAATAATAACACATGCATGCTTCCAGAGTTGGTACCACTTTCACTGTGGGTACCTTACAAAGACCGTGCATTTAATAGTAATAATTTGGTGTTCTTTACTCGGCTGCACGCTGGGAGTCTCACATGTCCTTGTATTGGCTGCTAATGGAGCCTGTTCTCAGGGGGGGTCCTTTATATTCATCCTGGGTGAAGGTACAGATGTTGTGTGGATTATTGTTATTAAATACCGTTTAACATTTGCTGGAAGAGGCTGGAGCTGAGACGAATGTTGCTGAAACCCTAGCAACACATTCGGTTTGAGTCGTGGAATTGATGTTGGAGATATGTGAGAAATGCAGCAAGCAGGATGATTCGGATTTTTTGTTCAAGTGCGTCAAGCACAGCTTGGGAAAACACTATCAGGGGTGTGACTGTGATGATGCAATGCCCACGTAGAGAATTTTTTGTAAAATAATAAGTATTGGTAACTAAATAGATGTATTTTATATTACACAATGTATTTTATACTGCAATGCAGCAGTATTTGTATCTATCATGTCTCCACATTGTCCTTTTGGTTCAGTAGGAGAGATTATATTTAAATGTTTTGGTTTAGTTCAGGTCCTGCGATTATCTGGGGACCTTAAATGAAGGAATGAATAGTTTAGTTGAATGTCCTGACTGGGAACACTTACTATATTGCTCTTCTTTATTCCTTTTATTCAATTTCGTCTTTTATATTTATTATATTTATTTGCCTTTATTATACTTTTTAATTTAATCTTACTGTGCCTTAAGCCTGGAGCTGCTGAAGAAAATGTCATTATGCTAGCATAATGACAATAAATGATTCTTGATACTTTTGAAGAGTTTTGACTTAACTTTTTTTTTGGCTATTTATGTGATAAAAGCATGTAGATCCACTTAGGAGGAAGCTAAGTTGGTCATTCATTTGAGAATAAAACTTTCAATTAAACAAGATGGAAGAACTTTCAAGATGAGTTACTTAAGTTTTTGTAAATATATCATTCAAATTAGATAAATGATTGATTCACATTGACTTTCCTTCTTTCCTTTGAGTCAAGGTGAAGAGATTTCTGTCAGTATTTAGGGTGTAGAGAATGTGTTGCATTTAGTGCACGAGGATTCTTAAGTACTTCTGCACAAGCTGTTGTCCATTGTGGAAGCGGTTTTCTAATGATGAGGATGGAAAAATTGGAAAAAAAATCAAATATTTCTTACTTTGTTTCTTCTCTTTTTTTTGTTTGTTTCTTCTGGGTCTGAAAATTGTTTGCATATTCTCATAAACATGTATTTATTACACTATAATTCATGTCAAAGAACTGAAACACTGCAGTTACAATCATTGTCACCATAAAAAACAATCTGCGTATATTAACACACCAGAGGGACCCATCGAATTGAATCTATTTCCTTTGCAGATGATGACTTCACCTTCTGTCATGGTGGATGTTGTCTAATTTCCATGCTGTGGAAATATGGTTTTATTTCCTGGCTCATCTCAGCTGCCTCCACCTCATCTGTTCCTGTTCTCTCTGCTCTCTTCCTCTGTTTCTCTCCCACTCTCTCTCTTTCCTGACCATCTCACTGACATTACCACCACCAGTAGAGAAATGATGGTAATTGGCCATTTTGGGCTTGGACAGCTGCTAACATGAAAGCAAAAGTGGCTTTAACTTGGAGAGCTAGGCTCTAACCTCTTCAACAGTTTCTCCCTTAATAACCAGGATACCACATTTCTTTTGCATAGTCTACACTTTCACACATGTATTAAAATATGAATGTGCACCCAAGTAAAATGCATAAACACATGCAGCATATAAAGACGAGTAAGCAACGAGCATCTTAGCTGGAATTACGACTGAAAAGGATCATGTGAATCATTTTCTATGAATAAATGACACATATTTGAACTTTTATCTTAATTCACACCTGCATTCGTCATTAATTCTGTCTGAAAGATTACACTGCTGCAGGGTGGGGTGGGGGGAGTAAAACCTGTTTTATTTCAACCACCGACCAAAAATCTGCTGCTTAGTTTACAACAAAGCAACATGTTTGATGTCTTGAGAAATGCACCCAACCTGAATAGCTATTTTAAAGGAATTCATTTATTAGCCATAAAGCATCACGTCTATTGATAAATTCACAAGTAAATTCTGAAGCATCTTGCATCTTAAGAAACATATTTGTCAAAACAACCAACAGTTTTCAGGGGTTGTCCTTCCAATTGCCTCCCATATAAAAATGATCTTATCTTGCCTGTTAAAGCATTTAAGCAAGGCCGCTATGCTTCACTGAATAATAAATGAGAAAGTTCCACTCCACTTGTAGTTTTTAATTTAAACCAAGCCATTACCTAACGTGTATCAATTAGGCATTTTCGGATTTGTTGGAATTAGTCTGCAAAAGGTCTGAGATCATGTCCACCCCAAACCTTTTTTCTAAATGTGTACTGCAATTGAAATCATCTCACTGGGTTACAGTGGAAAATCATGAAATTAAATGGAGGGATTCTGCCTCCCTGCAGAACATCCCATGGCTTGGAACCTTGTAACAAAGATTCAGTCGATGTCTGCAACCTTAATCACAACTTGGTCTAATGCTAGCCACATTGCAGAGCTTTAATTCTTTACTTTCACACCGAATTACTTCTAAGCCCCAGGCACATTTTATCCCCCCAAAAAAATGTATCTGCGGTCACAGCTTAAGCACAATGGCTATGATCCACAGATTGACACGGAACGTAGGTTGAATCTCTAATGGAGAGGATATCTGAACTTTTTCTGTTGAGTTACTGCACATGTAATTGCACCTTTATGACAGAGTAAGGTAAG
This sequence comes from Craterocephalus amniculus, assembly GCA_036024015.1. Lineage (NCBI taxonomy): Eukaryota > Metazoa > Chordata > Actinopteri > Atheriniformes > Atherinidae > Craterocephalus > Craterocephalus amniculus. The sequence continues at coordinate 5,033 of JAVQJG010092064.1, read as the reverse complement.
CCTCTGGCTATGTCAGCCTGCACTTACACTGGGCCTAAATTCTGGTGCAGACCAGAGCAGAGCACAATCACAGCCCATTATCAGGTTTGGTAGAGGGTTTTTATTGAATCTATTTTACAGTAGCCAATAATTCATGGGGAAAATGAACTAAACCTCGGGGCTCAACCAGTTAATTAAAACGCTCATAGCAAATTTGATCAATTTCATTTCATCATTTTAGATCAGTTCCCTCTCGTTTCATTGTACGAGTTTGATTCCCCTGAAAACTGGATTTTGCCTGTGTGGTATTACTCCTGAAATGGATGATATTCTCAAATGTATGCTATATCTGATTTTTAATAATAAAGGATTGTCTTGTAATCCTCAACTTGCTTTGCAAGAGTTACACCATTTGAAAGAGCCGGAGTGCCATCATGTGGCGGAGGCCCATAACTGCAGGGTGGCATGCAAAATGCAATGAGCAGGTATGCACGCACACATGGAAGTATTTCCAACAATACAGAGTGAGATAAAACTGTATCTGGTGGTGGAATCCTCTTTTGATGAGTACTTTCCATTTTTAGGTACAATTTCTTTGCCATTTTCACCTGACTTCATTATTAAAAGAATTACAGTACAGTACCAGATGTGTCCTCTAGATGTCTCCCTTCACCACAGTCTACTTCTGCCTTTGGATATGTGACAAATCTTACAGCCAAGCTGTGATGATGTAAGTGTGAAGCCCATCAGAAAACAATAATCAAAAATATATCTTATAAATCTTGTGGGATTATAAGAGGACTCATTGTTTGGTTATTTATACAAACAAGAGAATGAGTGAAGAAAAAAAAGAAAGGGGGCTACAGGAGAACTACTCATTTACCATATATGGTCCTGTACTTCCAGCTAGAGCGAGATAAAATCAGATGAAAGGACACAGAGAACAATAAGACAAGAGGTCTACATGTAATAATGTACTTACTGCTCCATCCTCATTAAAACATGCCTGATTCTCACAGCTAAAGCAGCACAAACCAGAGACAATGGCATGGTCAGAGGTCGGCATTCATCAGGGAGATAAGGCAGACAATCCTAAAAGAACGTTTTCAAAGATGAATTAGTTAGCCATCAATCACAGTACCAATCGTGTGCAATCTCCCCTTAGATCTCAGCCCTTTTCTCAGTCTGGCCGACATATTGTGAAACATGCAGTGAGGAGCCACAGGATGATCAGCCAAGTTTTATCTCCTTTTGTTCTTCTCAGTCAAATATCTCTCCTCTCCGGACTGGAATCCCCGCACTTCATCACAACTCTCCCTCCCTGGGTTTTCCCAATCAAAAGCTTTTTGAAGAAGCTGGAAACAGCCAACAGAGCAGAAATTGAGTTTTTTTTGTTGTTTTTTTTTTACCAAGCTGCTTCTCTGTCACTGATACTGACCCAAAAACACAGCCAAGTTTAGCTCAGCCCGGGGCCTCTATAGGAAGATACAGAACTAGATAAACAATCCCTCAAATGTGACCTCGGGTAATTATCTGCTTCATCACTCTTCAGATTTCATTTATAGAAACTAGTTCATAAAAAAAACAACTAATTTAATCAAAACCAGATTTTTTCTCCTCAAGTTTGTCTCCTGATTTGAATTCCTAAAAAATCTCCTGTTTCCTCCCTTGCTCTAAAACAGGAAGTAGAACTGTGGTTGTCTTCCGCTCGTCTTGTTTATTGGAACCCGCCTTCCTGTTTTCAGATTCATCCCGATAAAGGCAGAAAGTCCCGAGCTGAAAGCTCCGACTGCACACTCACAAACAGGCCCCCTCCCTCCACCCCGTCCCTCTCCTTCTCCGTCTCTCAACGTCTTTCTCATTGTCTCTGTGTTTTGAGACATTCTTGTCACCAGCTGCATTTCCTCACATTCGAGCTGTCGTGTGGGCTGGTACACATGTGTGGGTCAGTGCCTTTAAATGCCCCCCCCCCTCCCTGAAAAAAACTGATTGATTAACCCAAACTGATTGCAGCCGGGATCAAAGAGTGAGATGTCAAAGTGTGAGCTGGTAGGATGGCTTCACATGCATGTGTGTGCGTATGTGTGAGTATGCTTGAGTGTGGTGCCAAGTGTGCACCCAAGCCAGGAAAGTATGCAGGTCAGTGTAGGGAATGTCAGGAATGTCCGAGTAATTCAAACTCTCCTCTGCTACCAGAGGCAAGAAGTACCTGGACTTTTTTTTTTTATATACCAGAAGTGGGCAAAAATGATGTGCGGGGATCTGCCAGAGCGCTTCATTATCCTGGAACATAAGAAGCTCCAAATCCAATCACGCTCCTGACATGTCATCAGCATCACACCCCCTCTTCGCCCCGGCCCTCTTGAACCCAAATGCTCCCAGTCCGAGGGCATGTGGTAAAATTACACACACTGTTTCAGCCGCAACGTTTTCCCAAACACCTGCACTGAAAACAAGAATCTGCTGACCTCCCAGCTGTTCTCACATGAGTTACGGCTCCTGAATCCAGTTCCCAGGCTCTAGTAAGCCTTTCATTTGATATCACAACATATCTGCCCCCCCCCTTTCCATCCCCTCCCTCCCTGTCTGGCTGGCTTTTTCACGGCAGCCTGTTTTCACTCAGCAGCTTTGACAAAGACTGGTGAAATAATTACAGCTGGGCCCAAACTCAGCAAGTGTTTGTCTCCAGTAATCTGCACCAAACCCATGAGTGCGGACCGTGTCATAGGAAGAGGAGGAAGAGGTCGATTGTTCTGAAATTGAGAGGCCAATGACATCATTTCAAAGAGCTCTGTTCAGAGTGTTCAGTGCTCAAGGTAAACAGGCAGCAAAGCAAACCTAGGATGCGACAACAAGCACATCATATTCCTCCCCTGATCTGCTCCTTTCTTTTATTTTTCCACTTTCTGTCACCCTTACATACCAACAGTGGATTCATTTTTTAAGACTAAAATTTTTATATTTCTATCTCTGTCTTTATATGGCAGATCTGAGCTAAAACATTCAGCCAGTTTGAGCCAGGATGTCTTTTGTGACTGCGAGGGGACAGCAGGAAGACTGCTCGGGGTTCACAGGAAGTCAGAAAGTGAAGGGAGGGAGGAAAGACATGAGGGAATGTGAGCAAAGGAGAGCAACAAACTGTAAGTCAGAGTAAAACTCTGAGGAAAAATAAAAGTATGCTCAAAGAAATGGCCCATATTTTTCTGATTAGTAAAACAAACAAACAAAAGAAACATCTTATCCGCTCCGTATTTGAAGAAATAGACGGAAGATGCCTCATCATAGGAGAGGTCATTTGAAGATGAGGTTGCTGTAATTGGCAGTGACAGTTGCGGATGACTTATCGGGGAAGTGTGGCATGTAAATCACCATCTTGCTACCGCAACCTCACCCTGAAGTACTAAAAGCCGCTCCGGGAGAGAAGGCCAGGGTGCAGGGAGCAGCTCCGTGGGCAAGCAAGGGAAGCATGGACACACAGAGATATTTACATACAGTCAGACAGACTTCCTGGCATTGTCAGCCTGAGAGCGTTGATGTCAGATCCACTCCTTCCTGTTCATGAGGGAGAACGCCATGCGATGACAATGGGCCCAAAACAGGACAAAGAGGAAATGTTTAAATTTAGGCCTCTTCTTCCACCATCTCCTCTTTCGCGGCTATGGAGCTCCCGAGCTGTTTAGTTTTGTGAATTCCTCCAGTTTCCCCCCTCTCCCAGAGCTCCCTCTCCCCATTGTGTCATTTCAATAGAAGGATTTTCACATTCAGAGCAAATCCCAAAGGAGTATTAGCTACTGAGACCAGAGTTCAGTCAATCACTTGTTTTCACTGATGTTCCTTTTAAAAATTATGAGTGCTTTCTTATAAATCCATCCAACAAATGGATAGAAAAGTGGCCCACCAGAAAAACGAGCTGCAGCAGCTGTGGGGAAAATGAATGGGAATTTAAATGAAGCAATGCAGATAAATGGGATTAAAGACAGTAAATACGATGCAGATTTTTAAAACATAAATAACCTAAAAGACAAGATGTGATTAATAACTGAATTAAGACAATGACAGATTATAATGTAATGTTAAGCATGGGGGAGTGTTTGTATGTCTGTGTGGGTGTGTGTTTCTCTGTCTGCGTGAGAGCTTTATCACAAATCAGAGTGTTGGCGTCTGCAGAAACGTGCAGGGCAAGAGTTCACACACCGGTGCGTCTAAACGCGGGGAGTTTCTCAAACTTCGATGAAAGCTTACAAAGTTTTTACAAGCGTAAAAACCAAACACATGTGAGCTTGCCTCGGAGTCGCTTCATCCACCACACAACGTCCGCCTTTTTTCATTTTTTTCCCTAACCCCACAGGACAGAAGTGAAGACAGCGGCGGAGTCTGAGCCGGCGTGAAAGGCGGTGTTTAATAAGTCGGAGGACGGCAGCGGCGATGTCCTGCTTCTAACCAGCGGAGCTTTCCTGCGGGTAAGTCCACAGCTTTAACACAAAACTTCATTTCAAGCTACTTTTTATGGTTTGTTAACCCCCAAGAAACACTTTTGTTTCGCGGTTTTTACTTTATGGTTTATGGAGTGACTGAGTTTTGAAAGTTTTCGCCAAGTTGTGCGGACGGTGGAGACCGTGTCCTGTCATTTTACAGAAGACGCGTCATTCCACCGTTTTAACTGCATAAGTGTCATTATCCATAAACGCAACGCATGGCTCTGAGACTAAGACGTCCATATTGACTGAAAAAGGGTGGGGAAGTTTTTTTTCCCAATAAGAAGTTTAGTTATGAACCGGTGTTTATTTTATGACAAAAACAGAAAAACCAGGCTATAATGTGAAAATAGCACTACGTTAAAACTGATCCTTTAGGTCCATGTCTTGTGTAGTACAGTCTATTGGGACGCTGACACTTTTTTCCTCTTTGTTAGCCTACATAATGAATTATATGGGCTTTATATTAAGACTTAGGCCTATTTAATTTGGAGGTAGTCCTATTTATGTGGTAAGAAGGGTTTTACGCATTACAACTCAATTATAGTTCCCTCTTTTATTTAAAATGTAACTAGGCTA
>JAVQJG010092063.1:0-34667 GCA_036024015.1 Craterocephalus amniculus | reverse complement strand
AGGAACTAAACCCAATAATCCAGAATAAATGCTAGGATTTGGGATCACTGGTTTGATCACGATATGATATCAGTGATTGGATGTTTGCCGATATCTCAAATTCAGTCATGATATGATTTCAGTTTGATTTGATCTAGGATCCACCGATGGATATGAAACGATATAAAGCAATATCAAGAGTGATCGATCCCAATTGTTTCCATTCATCACAAAAAGAATCTAGATCATCATTTAACATGTCTTTATTCCTGAGCTCTGACATTAAAGAAAATATTTTCAAAATAAAAGAGCATTTTATAACACGTTACTCTATCGATTTTTGGCCGATGTTATTACTTTGGATCGATATTATTGACTCATTGACCATATGATCGATGTATCGATGTAGATCGATGTATTGGCCCACCCCTAAGGGCCACTGTCACAAGTTTTAAACTATTTCTTCAAATTAAAGGATCATTGTGTCAAACGTAAGCTATTGGATCCATTTTATAGCATGTTATTATGCAATATATAATGCTAAACAGTGGCCCTCAAAGACCATTTGAGATTCCCGGATAAATCATGCTCATGTGACCAAACAGTTCTTATTAGTAAAAGCAACTTTGGGACTTTGGCTATGTGCCTCCATTCAGATCAGTTATCTAAATGATGGTTAGCAGGAACAAACTGTACTTGTGCAGCTTCAATTCTCCTAAAATAGTCATTTTGAGTAATTTCTTTAGAGATGAGCTACATTCACAGTTTAATCGTTTCATCATAACCCATAGAAAGAGTACACGATTGTGCAAAGGTTGTGTGATGCATGGCATGTGAAATGTATTACGTCAATACCATTATCCCACTCACATTATGGACTTTAAGACTCGTATATCAATCCTCTTAATAAGTAGCTACTTGGGCAGCATAAGCTTTCCTTCAGCTTAACTATATTTAAGTTTCATTTCATTCCTATGGACACTTTGTGCACTAACCTACTATATAACATTGTGTGCTTGTGCGATGTGTGTCTCAGACAGTGAAGGCTTTCCTCCCACAAATGAAGGCCCAGAATCATGGACACATTGTGACCATCGCCAGCGTCCTCGGCCTCTTCAGCACTGCTTGCGTAGAGGTGAACCAGGGAGGGAGAACCATCGCTCCAAGACATGACAACTTTATTGCCACATTGTTTTACAGTCTTCTAGTCCTTTGCCTGCAAACATCTAGATGCATGTATGATACTCAACATGTATAAAGACAGCATGAAACAGTACTGATGTGTGACTTTTTGTCTGTGCCAGGACTACTGCGCCAGTAAGTTTGCTGCAGTGGGCTTCCACGAGTCTCTTGCCCATGAGTTGCTGGTTGAAGAAGTTGAAGGGGTGAAGACTACTCTAGTCTGCCCTTACATCGTGGACACAGGCATGTTCGAGGGCTGCAAGATTCGGTATGTCAAAGTAACACACTCTGTGCATGTTTGTCATCAAGTGTCCCATTAAAATCTGCTCTGTGTGTTGGATCCGCTGTCAGGGAGGAAGTGGCACTGATCTTACCCCCACTGGAGCCCCAGTACTGTGTCGAACAAGCAATGAACGCCATCCTGATAGACCAACCGCTGGTGTGCATCCCCCGCATCACCTACCTACCTTTCCTGTCCAGAGCGTAAGTTTTACATTTTTAACGCACCTCAAATATGTATTTTAACTTCATCATTCATGTCACAGTCTGCTTACCAGTTTATATTATTTACTCCAATTTCTTATGTTCTTTTTCAGACTGTTGCCATGGGAATCCAATGTGGCTGCCTATCGTTTCATGGGCTCTGACAAGTGCATGTTTCCCTTCATTAATAACATGCAGCAGAAAATGATCGACAGTTCTGTTCAGGTTGCATAAGTTACACTGACAGGGTCAAAGCCATGGAGAAAAAGAGCACACAATGAAAAGGGTTTATGTTTAAAGTGCTGTATATTTATATATATATATATATATATATACAAACTGGTTATAAATGTTGAGGGATTTTAGACTCAATGCTTTTCATTCAGAAACCTTGTACTAGACGACTACTCAGCCAAGGAGTCATCAGAACAAAAGAAACATTTCTGTAATGTTCAGATGAGGTTTAAAGTCCCCTCTGTGTTTTCATAATAAACTTAAGAAATGACCAAACACTGTTAAAAACATTGGATTTCTTTCTTTTACTATCTATAACATGAAGATGAAGATGAAGCTGAAGTCATATTTACATCAAATAAATGCATACTGTCTGCTTTCTGAGTTTGAGCCATTTTGTTTTAAAATGGACAAGATGTTCTATGAAATCCACACTAATCCCACAAAAACCCATTTTTGAGCATGGACAGCTTGGAAGTAAACCTGCACTAAATGGACTTTTCTCTCCCACACAGAAGATGTACGCATCGGCGCACATGCATGATTTAGAAGGACTAGTCCTGCTAATCCTACAATAGTTCAGTGTTGTAGTAAAACAATCGCTGGTAAAGAAATTTACAAGCAATAGAGCAATTATGAGTAATGAAGTATTTCCTGCAGCACAGTGCTGTTCCATTAATATCTCCAGCCATCCTCATTTTCCCAAAATAGAGTCATGTTTGTTCATTCAAGAATAAAAATAATTATCTAGAGACATGAAGGTACAATTTAAAGAACACTACACTAAGTTTGACCATTTTGGGAGAAGTTAGGAAATTTTTAAAATATTACTTATTTGTGATGCATATTCAACTGTGGTGCAGTATTAACAGATGAAAACTGAATAATAGAATAAACAAATAAAAAAATATGAAATTGCCATTATGTCTGGTTTCTTAAGACTTCAATCATGCAGTCTAATAAATGACACCAAACAAGTCAAAAACAGAACAAATTTTTATGGTTTTCATGGACACAAGCCACATACTTCCCTTTGCTGCTCATCCCACAAATTCATTTTCCTTACAAATGCAGCACCACTGAAGGAAAATAAAAAGCCTTCCCACAAGATGCACTGATGCAACAAAGAAATAATCCACCAGTTACTATATTTTGATACTTTTTGTGCCAAATGTCTCACATAACAGCGTCCACCACCAGTGAACCCAGTGTCAGTGTCTTCTTCACTCTTCATCTGTGCTTTTCATGCCATTTAACTGCTCTTCCCTACAAATCAAAACGCAATCCTCATAGATAGCATGTCACCGGTAAACAGATCAAGTTTTTAATGCGATTTCAAAACGTGAAATGGAATTATGGAAAAATGGTAAATCAAAAAGATGTCTGCTTATTTTATAAATTGTCAAGGTTAACGAAGGAGAAATTCTTAAGGAATAAGGAAATGACAAACTTCACTTCAAAAAAACTGATCTCGGTCTGAAACAACAAATATTTAGTAAAATTCTCTCATTTTAGATACTGAATTTAAATAGTTATAATCAAGTGTCACTTTAAAAGATGAAAATAAGGGACTGAATCTTTTTTTCTTTTTTTTTTCCGAAGGTGATAAAAACAACACTCAAGGTGATTACCATACATTTATAGAACATCTCAATGCAGTTGTGATGCAGATTCTCCTGGGTCATTTTGCTCAGGTCTGAACTATCCTCACCTAAAGCACTATTAGATTGGACTTATGATTCCATATGGGACTATGTCTGCGATTGAGCTACAATCACCAACATTATAGCCGGGACCTCTACACAACTTTAAATAAGTTTTAAGGCGAAAGATAATATTTAAATGTATTTTTCAGTTTTAAAAAAGAGATAGAAATATGACTAATGTGGTCCTTGGAGAAGTCACGAGTTCTTCCTCATGCCATGGTCTTTAAAAATATTCCAGTTCAACAAGTGGGAGTTTAATATGCGATGAAGCTAATGTAGGAACAGCTGTGTTTGAAGAGGAGGTTTAACATAGCTCTATGGTTGCCTGTGCAACATGTAAATAAAAAAAACTGATTGCCATAAGATTTATACATTGACCCTACTACAATCTTCCAGTTGCAGTAACTAAAAACCTGGAAAAACTGTCTAGAAACAGACAGTGTCAAATCACCACAGAGTTTCTTTATATAACAAAGACGCAGAAAGCAGAAATTTTGGTTTTGTGCATGTAAGCACCAGAATTTAATTATGGGGACTGGACAGAGTAGGGGAGCAGACATGAGGGAAGAAAGGGGATCATCAGGGAAATGTCCCCGCCACGCACAGCAGTGACAACAACACATTATCAACGCTACATTTAGTCACAAAGTCTTCTTGGTTGTTGATATAAAGCACTCTAGGAAAATCAACAGAGGTTCGCCAGCTGCACCCTAGACAAAGATGAGGCCCAAACTTTAATAAGCTTTCCTTCGATCAGAGACCTCAGCAGGGGATAAAACGTAAAATACTTAAAAACAAGAGTTAGCGAATTTCACAAAGAAACAAATTTTACCCAAAAGAAAAACAACTTCACAGTTACATTTCTTTTTGTCTAATAACGACACCCCCAAACCGATTGACTAGGATGCAGCTACTTTTTCTACAAAAGCAAAAGAAAAATAATGTGTACAATTAAACATCATCAAGGAGAAGAAACTAGTTTTCCTATCAGTCTTGTTTAACTGTGAACATCTTGTAACAATGAATGTGATTGTTTAGAGTCCACAGGGCTGGAGCTCCCTGTAGCTTTCTAAAATAGACAAAGAACACAGTGATTTGAGTTTTCTCTAGTGCTTTTACAGACAACCAAACCTTATCTAAGCTGTGCCGTCCAGCGTCTGTGCCAATGTGCTTGAGTTAGCCTGTTTGAGGTGCGAGTCCCCTTCGATTTCCTGCTTGCCACACCTGAAATAGACAAGGAAGTATTTGGTGTCCCAGTGGTCCATCAGCCACAAAATAGAAAATGGTCTAGATTTCTTTTAACGTAAAATATTGTAGTAATATAAATAATATAGGGGCGGAAAAAGGTTTTCGGACACCCTTAGAAATGTAGACTATCACAGATATTTTCAGATTAAAGAATTTTAAAGGCTTTTTTGAGGTTTTGTTGTATATTTTTGCTGCGGCTGTGAAAAAGAAACTGCATTTGAAGACCAAGAGTGATTCTTAATGCACTAATTTAAACATTTATTTACTGTCTTGTTTTTTATTGTTTTGTATACATTCTATTTTAGTTTTTCTCTCTTTTTCAATCCAATTATTGTGCCTGATCTTTTTCAGCAGATTATGTTGTTTTATTTAAACCACTTAACATCAATCTATTCACCATTCAAGCTTAAACAAGGCAATTCATTTCATGAACCAATTTTGAGTCCACACATAACAAAAGCTAAAATGCCCATTATAGATTGGATCTTTAAGGATTTTATAACTTGCTGTTTGTAATAGATACACAATTTGTTCCCACTTCTTTTGTGCATGCAAAATGTTTAACAAGTATTATAACCAACAAGGTTTAGACAAAGAAAATAACAAAAACAGTCAAAGACACAGTTTGCTTCCATTATTTAAAAAAACAAAAAGCTCATCCAATGAGCTGGCTCAGGCAGCGTCGAAGGTGTTCATACCATATAATGACCCTGAGGCTTTGTGTGTTTTGTCTTGCAAAAGTATTTCTATTTTTCTTTGGATGCTAAGACCAAAATCTGCACTGATTTTCTATTTCCTTGTCAAAGATAAGAAACAAGGATTCTTCTGCATAGCGGCACACAGAGTAGTACTCTTTAAGACCTGTAAGCAGAACTTTCTACTAACTAAAATGCCCTCTTTAATAAAAAATAAAGGGAAAAGCACGAAAGGGGAGATTTCCCTTTCTTCACACCCACTTAGCTGGTTACTAATTGTGCCCGTTATTGTAGTAAAAGATTTTACAGTAAAAAAAAAAACAAAGAGCTAAATTCCTCATAGCTCACCTAGAGGCTGGTCCATTTCCTGTCCTTTCATTTGACTGCTGGTCCAACTCTGAGAGCATCTTCAATATATTCAGCGCAGCCTGTAAAGGAAAAAAACGGTGTGTGTTATTCTCACAGGAAATCAGGAAACGTGAATGTATTTCTGAAACAAATATCACACTGCTAGCTTGTCTTCTACCAAAGTCACTCACTTGGAAATAAAACTACTTAAGTCTTTCCTTCCTACTAAAAGCAAACATGAGTTTTGCCTGAAAGACCCTCAATGAAAAAGTTTCCTGTCGTTTCACCATGGTAAAGCTGACAGCTGGTATACTTGCAAATACTTATTTAATGCAGTTATCTGGATTTTATCATTGTATGCCTATAGCACATATCTTGTATTCTTGCAAAAGATGGTGAATTGATCTTGTTTTCATAAGAAACTGTCTTTTCTGAAGACAAGATAAACAAATTTTGCTGCAGTTATTAGAGCAGGGAATATTTTGTTATTTAAAGCAGACCAAAGGGACAACAGACCGTTTCTGTTTGCCATCTGCTATTTTCAGCTTAAATCAGTTCTACTGATTTCTAGATATCATCTATGCATGCAGGGACTGTCCTCTTATGTCAGATGACCGAAAGAGCACATAACTCTTTATTATTATTATGAGAAAACCGACTGTTTTGTAGAGATGACTTAAATGAACCATTTATCTTGACAAAACAAGCTCTGCTATCTTGAAATACGTCATGATTTCAAAATAAAAGGACTCACTTTAAGCATGGGCGTTCCCTGCATCGGTCAGACATGGTGTTTTCTATTATAATCAGTGATGGTTGCACCGAATGTTGATTAAATACGTAAGATGTGGCTGATTAACGGGGGATGTCAACAGACTATTAAACCTTTTCTAATACTAACCATATCATGACAGGATTCTACATCTTTGCCAATCCCATGACTGATGAGCGGTGTCTGGGAGGAGCAGTTTATCAATGACACAAATTCATTCTTATTGTTTTTGGGAAAATCCTTGTATTCCACCTGCAAACAAAACAAACATTGATTCATTTTCACAAACAGATGCATGTGGGCTTAGTGAGTCCATGACAGGGGAACACTTTATTAGTTACCTGCAAACACTGCACAGATGCAAGGTAACTTAGCTGCTCTGAGGGCCGGGTGATGGGTCCATGAGGCAGCTGGTTCAAGTTGTTTTTGTTTTTTAGGATAGTCTCCGCAGTCAAGGATGTCCCAGCATAAAGCAGCTCGTTCGCAATCATGGCAGTGATAGTGGCCTTGCCTGGGTTGGGCATGGTTCGACTGTAGTCTTTGACATGGGATCCTGGGCAGGCTCCGACTGCTTGAGCCACCTCTGGCACCATCGGCAGGATACCTGCAGGCAGTTGCTGGTGGCTCAGGTAAGGCAGCCGGAAGTCCTCCTCCTTGGAACCTGATTTAAAAAAGAAAAACTTGTAAAAGAATCATTTTAATAAATTATTTTAATGGGGATTGATTTAACGGTGACTGACCCACAGCCACCTCCTCCACACGGCCAGGTTCAAAGAAGGTCACTTTGCGCCCATCACCAGGCTTTTTCACAGGGGTCTGATATAAACACAAGAAGAACAGAAATATCAAGTCTATGAAAGCTTGGAGGTACATAAACTTCATACTGCAAGACATATTCTTAGAACTTAATCAAGAATAACCAAGCAGTACCTTCTCATCAGTTTTGAGTGCCGGTTTGGGAGGTTGAGGCTGAGGCACTTTATATCCTAAGAGTTCCAGCATTTTCTCAGCTGCATTTCTCTTGGCCACCTTCTTACTGGGTCCCATCCCCTCTGCAGACTGGCCACACACGGTCACCTGTACCGGCACACAGACGAAGGAACTAAATGAAACGGGAGGAGAAAAACAACACGCATCTTTGCTGCCAGCGTGTCTTAGTTACAGCTGACTCACCTGCATGACGAACTCCCTCCGGCGTGGTAGACCTCTTTCTGTCACCATGCCATACTCCGGCTCCTTCTCCTTCTTGGCCTGCTGGATCTGAGCCAAGCGGCTGATGGGATTCATCCCCTGGCCGTACTCTGGGCTGGTTTGAAGCTGTTGGCATGATGAGATGATCATTAGTTAAGAGTCTTATTATCTGTTCTGACTAATTCCAAAGCAATTTCACAAGCTGACTTACTTTGATGATAGATTTGGTTTTCTTTTTAATGCGCGGCAGCGTCTTTTCCACGGTGGGCAAGAGGGGTAGTCTCTTCAACTCTCCGAGCACAGCTGCTGCTGCCAACTTCTTGGCGATCTTTTTACTTTTTCCTTCACCCTCGCCTGTAAATTCCCCAACTGTAACACGCACCACAAAACTCTTTATGTGTGGAGGGCCTTCTTCCTTTAAAACCTGAAAAAATAACAACTCCAAATGAAATACAATCTAGGTACAGGCATCTTATTTACATGATATACTTAACAACACTGACATATTCCTACATATAAAAGGTCTTGGATGGTAACACAAATACAATCAAACCTCAAAGTTGACAGGCAAGTTTCGCTTAAGTGCAATTTCAAACACTTGACTGATTTCTGATTTGTTCAGGTTCTCCTCCTCTGGCTCTCCATTCATCTGCCAAAGACAACATTAAAAATGAAAAAGTCCCAACATTTTGCATAAAATTTTCCAACAACGCTTCATGCAAAATTTGCGCTTCTTAATGCATTTATTTTCTTACCACTGGCAACTGCTGCAGGATTGGCTCTTTTTGAAGAACTTTCAAGGCCTTGGCAGCAGCATCATGTTTAGCCAACTGCCGTGTACGCCCCTTCCCGATGAACTGCTGACCTCCGACAGAAAGCTCCATGTGGTATATCATTGGTCCAACTGGAGGAAATGGATAGTAGTACCTGGGGAAGTGAGATCGTTGTTACATCTTGTTAATAATAAAAGCTAAGGCTGCACGATATTAAGAAAACATGCGATGGACAAAAACACTGTTGAGATTCACGATGATATTTGTCACAATAAATAAAATAATTTATATTAAATTTTTTAGCTTTAGGTACTGTGCAAACATAGACACTAGGTAGTCATCATTAGCCTGTTGAGATAAGAAATAGATTTAAATTATTTACTTTATCGGGGAAAAAATGGCACCTTAACACCAGTAAACTAACAAGTAGCAAAATATTTTCAGAAAACATTTTCTGCCATCCCCCATTTCCTCCCATCCCTCATTTTCCTACATATCTTTTGATATATGAATGAAAAAGATCTGAAAAGCAGTTAGGTGAATTCAAATGTAAATAATAAAACTAAGTCTCTTGGTACAACAGTTTAAGTGAAACTAAACAGAATTTCACTGAAGTGATATGAAATTTCGATCTTAAATCAAAATAATTAAATTGCAGTATCTCTTGCATAGTGTCCATCTTAAAAAATAATTTAACTGCAGTGCCTCTCATACGAAAAGTCCATAAATAAAAATAAACAAACTACAATGAGTAAGCATCCATTATAAATAAATTTAAACTGAAATCAAACTCCTAAGCATCCATCATAAATAAAAGTAAACAAATCAAACTGCAAAAAAGTTTTCACGTCTCACACATCAACATAATATAAACTCACTGTTGCATAGAGCGCTGGTACGGCCCAGGAGCCCGGACATTATAGTTGAAGTTGGGTGGTCTCATCACTGGGTATGGGTCAATGGGTTTGTAAGCAGGCTTTTTACCAAGCTTCATACAAAGTGCATTCAACTCCATGGTGTGTGTGATCCCATCAACTGCAAGGCAAACACAGACTACCATCATTAAATTATACTGCATTAAATCCTCTTTGAGAGACCCTGACAGAGCCAGTGGGAACAGCCCACCTGGGAGCTTGCCTGTGTTTCGGGGTGTCCTCATGGTGGGTTTGGGAAGTGTCGTCTCAGCGAGGGCAGAAGCAGCAGCGGAATGCTGGGCTTTCTTGATACTGGTCCCCTCTGCCTCCCAGTGCTGATCTCCCAGAGTGAGCCTCACTGAGAAGATCTGAAAGACATTCGCCCTCATTAGGATCCACTTTACACACCAAGGCCCTCATGTGTCAATCTTTGCGTAGGAACTGTTCTAAATTTTACCCTACGGGTGAAATTTAGAATAGTCATAAGTACAAAAACATCCAGATTTATCAAAAATGTAGTGGCCAGTCGTAGGCACGTTTGTAACTAATCCGCTGTTGATAAATCCCACATGTTCTAAATTGCCTGCTGTGCCTGTTAATGGTCATTTGCATAAAGGAACGCCCTCAACTGACCATATAAGGCAGCACCACATCCTGTAAATACAACGTTGGAAGCTTGGTTAGATAGGAATATAATAGTCAAGAGAGCAAAAAAGAGAAACTCTCTCGTAAGACCCGCTCTCTCAGGTTGGCCAAATCCTCTAACAAAGCCAGATCAGCCATGCTACATTTCCAAATATCCATCTATCACAGGTGTCTTTTATAAGGTTCTAGCACCAATTAGACAGCGATGTTTCTCAATAAACAGAATTAACTTATTTTGAAATACGACACCGTTTTAGATCACTCATTCAGTTTTGGGTAACATTTCTTTAATACTACATTTGGAACTCATTAGAAAAAGTTTAAGCTTGAGATATTAATATTAATTCACAATTCTCTCAAACAAATTAATAAAGGATAAAGGAAAACTGCAGAAGAACATGACAGTAGTAAATTGTTTAGGATCAAGGGGAGATTTCTCTGTCCAATTTCTGTAATAAAGAGATTTTTGATAGCCCATGCAACAAGAACATAGAAAGAAAGATGGTGTCACACAGGTTGATAAATGAGGATACTGGTGTACATCAAAAGTAAGATATATGACTGGATTTTCATGCTCACTGTACCTTGGAGTGAGCTGGTCCTTGCTCAGAAAGCAACTTATATTCAGGTTGGATCTTGTTGAAACGGGCTAACTCATTCACCAAACACATAGGGGTCTTCTCTTTAGGGTTTGCCATGTTAGATACTGAAAAAACAAAGTATTCAGTGAGGTAACCATCAAGCAGGACGGACATAAACATGATCAGATAAGTCTTCCCCTAAAACACTCACAACTCATGACCTGATGAATATTTGAAACAAACTTGATGACAGGAGAATAAAAACTGAAACACAGAATGACACTATACACTAAAAGTAAATTAAATAAAAAGTAAAAGCCACCTGTTGTGGTACTATACGGAGTGGCCGAGCCCGCTGGCAGAGCGGAGCTCCTGATGGGCTGGCTGGCGCTCTCTGATGGAAGAGCTCCTGTGGCACATGGGATGCTATAGCCAGGCTGCGGCTGTCCCATCTGCAGTGGGGCTGAGGCAGCAGGCATGGAGCTCGGAGGACACTGAAACTGGAGCTGGGACATCTTCGTTGGTTCAGCTTTGTTGGCTGAAGTCAAGTAATTTACAATGTAGGAGGGACTGCTGATTGAGGAGATCTGAAGTGAAGCTCTGCCTGGAAAAAGGAAGAAAGAAAATAGTTTGATATGCCTAACTCTGATATACGAGATGATTTGCAGCATCTATTAACTCATGAAAATGAATCATTGGCATTTCAACGGAGGTGTTGTGGGACATCTTGATGGAAAAATGATCCCAACATTTGGAGCAGTGGTAAATTAGTAAGTGGTATAGCTGAGGGAATTAATTGGGACTGGGATTATAAATGCCTGAGTCAATTGTCCTTTACTGTTATTGCTGGTCTGAGAAACATCAACACGATTTTCTTAATCAGTATACCAGTAATACCAATACAAACCATACAGTTTTTTGGCAGGAAAAACAAAATGAATAAACTGTTGTAAAACCATTTCCAACTAAATAAACTTCTTTGTGCTTTGATACTAATGCTACAAAAATGCAAAACTCTCCTATAAGAAGAAACACCACTCTAGCCATTTCTAATTTCTCATTAGAGATACGATTTAAGTTGACAGTGCTAAGAACGAGCGCCTCTAAAGGCTGTGGCATATATGGCTCACAGACAGATACTTCATCTATTCAGTGACATTTCATCCCCAGTGGATAATTGCACCACACCTAGTAAGACAGCTAATTTCTCACAGGATTTGCCAGATCAAGATCTCAAGAGAAAACATCTTGCCATCCTCCCATATGTTATTGTATGTCTGTGCCCTATACTGGCAACTGAGGGGATTTTAAATGTGAGAGTTTGAGATGAAAACAGTTGTTTAGTGTTTACTAAAAATGGATGCTCATTCTTCATTATTCGAAAGAGAAGAACTCTGAAGGCTTCACAAATCTCCCAATGAACTCCATTTCTAATGTTGACCAATGATCTAATCACCAGCCAGGCAAACATTTTACAAAAAACAAACAAAAAAATAACAAAAACATTTGAGGCTAGGGGACACTGTAATCACAAAACTCACAAAATCTATCACAGAACAAAGGCAATCATGTTGGTAAACTTTGTTTTAGTTTACACTGGAACCAAATATTGCTAGAAAAATGTCAGAAGATTACAAAGCCACCAGATCCCGTCATAACCATCCTGACACGATGCTGATTAATTATAATACACTGTAGGAACAGCTGTATGAAGCCTGCATCCCTGTCTGTTCTTTCCATCCATTTGTCGCCTGTCTGTAGTTAATCAATAACATCAAGCAAAGAAGGCGATTTATGGGTTGCTACTTTTACTATCCTAGCTGAAATCAAAGAAAATCTAGTTCTATTGCGTTTTTGTTTGATCAGTGAACTTGCTTTTGGGGGCGTTCTTCAGTCTACCTGAATGGTAAGGAACCATTGGTGGTCTACAATCATCAGATATACCATGAAATTCAAATACACCGACTTTAACGCGCATTAAGCTGTTTTGCACTTCATAAGCGAACTTTAATTATTGAAAAAGTTTCAATTTATACATCAAGTATTGACAGAGCAAGATTAACCGGTAAGCTAGTAGGTTAGCCGATGCATACACTCATGGAAACCTCTAGCAAAAAATCCAAAAACTATTCTGCTCATGACCAAATTAGTTCATTTTCAGATATATGGAACAAATTTGTGAAGTGGACACCATTGTCAGTACAAAAATAATTTTTAGAAATAAAATAGCTCGCAATTAAATCATGCAGCCGATAGCCTGCACGAACTTCCAGGGGACCACGTTAGCCGAGTAGCTTTCTCACAAAATGCAGGCATGCAATAATCTCTCAACAGTGAAAATCAATACGATCGAAGATGCATGGCGACAAAGTTAAATTCACAACCCACAAGCAGAAGTGCTTGACATTGATTTCTTAGGCTGGTCAAAGACACGTCTGATATCATTTTACTGGAGAGTCAAAGGACGGCCGGGTAAATCGCTTGCTTGCTAGCTAACCCCGATAAGCAAACACAAAGTAAGCCTCACCTCGTCGCTCCTTTGTTCAGTTTTTAGTTACTCCATACGACACAGCAGTTTAATGTCGGCAGCCTTTGTTGATGGTCTGTTTCACAAGTTAATTTATGTTTTCCAATATCAAAATACGGCCAGTGTGGAGGTGAACATTGGGAGGACAGGGCAAACACTAAAGAGAATGGCACAGTCGGATACTTCCCAGGAAGTGACGCCACCAGAGAGGAAGTACTTCCCAAAAACGAAATGTAAAAGTATTTTGTTTATTTTACCCCGCATCTTTCTTTTCTCTATTTGCAAGCATGCTTATTCTTCTGTAGCCCACATTCTTTTAAATGTATGTAAATGTCAGGCCAGATAGGATGGCAACAAACACATATGAGTTTCTTAGAGTGGTGTCATTATAAAAGAAAAACAAAAAGTCTAAAAAGGTATTTGAAATTTTATTTTGACTTCATCAGTGTCAAAAATCACACATTTAACACATCTATTCATCCAAATGATATAAAAACAATCCACACACAAATAACTATCAAGCTCATTATTTAAGCTAATAAATAGAAAATTGATCAAGATTCACTATAAAATATTGCTTCTATGATCTACCCTTTTAAAAATATGTAATATGAGGATAAGAACAGTTACTGAGGTGAGTGGTTCTGTCCAACAGGTTACAGGTTGTAAGCCTGAAAGATGTTCAGAGAGTCTCTCAACATCAAATCACGCAAACGCCATAATGCGTCCCCCATGGTGGTGTGGGCTCCTTTGCTCTTCAGCCAGTGAACTGGAAGCCGACTTTCTTGCTCTTTGGTCAGGTGAGCATCTCGCCTTTGAGCTATTGTGAAAACAGCATTCATTAAAATACCGTAACAAGTAAACAATGTTGACTTCTTGAGCAAAACTGTTCATTTGTGCTTCTGAAATATACAAAATCAACTAAAGGTATTAGCTTTCATAAGGAAAAAAAGTTTCAATCTATAATACAAATACAGCACTTCATATCAAGGCAGATCACAAACACGTACAGACATACACTTAGGAAGATGTGAAAGAAGAAATGAACTGCTTCCCACCACCTTTCAGTGTTTGGTCCCACTTGCTGACGGTGTTAGACTCTGAATTTAATCCCTCAATGTATTTCAGGTAGGCCTCCGAGTGCAGTACCCTCTGCGTCTTTGGGGGTGGCGCCACAAACATGGGAGTGGTGGGCTGCAAATGAGAGGGCTGCCCCTGACCCGGATATGGTGGAGGAGCATGCTGTCCTGGACTGAACATCCCAGGCTAAAAACAAAAACAATAGCACTAATTTTATTTTGTGAATTACAAAATAAATTCAAGTCTGTTATTTGCATTAAAAGGCTTTTATTTCACTTAGTCTTATACACCAGGAAATCTGGGAACTTTGACCCAATCACCTACAAATACTGAAATGTGCAAATAATTCATCTTTTGGATGATGTACAAGGTGACTAATGTTCTCCATAATACAGATGAGTAAATAAACACTGTAAATTCTGTCATGGGCCTCTCAAAGAGCAAACGAAACAAAACTCTGGTCCATTTCTTTGGTTTTTTTTTTTTTTTGGGTTGTTTAAATGTGAATTAGAATAGGTAAAAACTTTTCTTCTGAATTGTACTCACCTGCTGCATAAAGTTCCCTTGTGCAGGACTTCCTGCCATCCCATTCATACCACCACCCATCATACCTGTCAGACGGACAAAATTAATCTTGTGCACATTCAGAAATGGGTCAATTAAACTCATGCTACTTCAATTTATGTTCAAATTTACAATGAATAAAAAAAAAACTTACTTCTGAACATGTTAGTCAATAAATATCGATTAAATGTTAGTCATTATTATCAGTTTTGACATGCATTATGTGTGTGAATGTGTATATTAGGTGTTGAATGTGAAAACACTTTGCCAGAGGTTGTTTGAGACCAGAGAACTTAAACTGCTCAGTGAGGAGCTCAGGCTGCACGACCCGTGGGCCAGGTAAACCCCTCCAGCAGGAGAGACACGACTGGATGTGACTGAGCAGGTGTGGCTAGGACAGTGGCCCTTACCCTGATGAGGTATGCCAAGGTACCCAGGCATACCTTGCTGGAGATGAGGAGGCAGGTGAGGACCCCCTGCAGGGTGAGGTGGCATTGGGGCCAAACTCAGCAAACCCTCATGGGGGCCCTGCATGGGCATGTAAGGTTGGCCGTAAGCTCCCATCATGCCTTCGGGAACAGGGCGAGGAGAGCACAACAAATCCATGCATAAGTTCCATGCAACCGACTCTAAAACAACATGCACTACTACTACACATGGTGACCCTTTTCACACACGCACCTTAAATACATGAATGCCATGGTAGTGTTGTGTCCCAGTAAATGTTGCATGTTTTGTTATGATTAGTCTGATGTGTGCAAATGAGCAACTACAATCTTAATGGCAACAGGAAATTAATCACCGATTAATTTTCTTTAGAATTCCATATTGGTTTAAAAAGCAAAAGAAAAACATTAATGGTATGGTAAAATAAGTAACAGGTAAAAATCTTTTTCTCTTTCATTTTCTTTTATTGTAAACATTTTCCAAAACCTAAAAAAACAAAGAACTGTAATTGCTTCTGTTGTCACTGTCAGCAATTACAGACTCACAGAAACCACTTCAAAATCAATGGCTTGTTGGCAAGTGTCCTCTGCTATTTTAGTATGAATGATAAAAGGTAAAAAACAATCTGGTGGATGGTTCATCAGTTAGAGCCTTTCGTGTTTATAACTCACTGATTCCTATGGAATTGACTGCATCTTTCATAAGATCCCCATTTAAAGATGAGGCCTATTATAACGTTTAATTATGGTTTCTTGCACTGACTCACAGTATGTCTGACTTAACCATCACTGGCTTGAAATCCATTATTTCAGATCAGGTTTTTGCTTAGATCAGCTAAGCATACTTCATGAATTAGGACAGTAGACTCGAATAAGAGTTTTTGCTGTCAATTCAAACTCCATATGAATATGAAGACCTGGTAATATTTAAGGTTCAGTGTGTGAAAGGGGTAGACAATACAAATGGCTGAGAATGTTAGCAAAGCAAGCATGGAAGTTAAATGAAAATTAGAATACAACTAAAATAAAGCATTCATGGTTTAAAACAACAATCATGCAGTCAATGTCGTGCAATATCACATAAGGTTACTAACAATGAAAACTATAAACATAAAATATGAAACGGCAGCAAAGAAGAAAAATATGCTTTTATAATGTAGCTTTAAGACAAACATGTTTTGATGGTTAGAAACGTAACGGTTAACAGTCCAGCCTCATTTCCCTGCTGTCTCGTTGTCAAAACACTCGTGCTGTCTCTGAGAGGGGTTACCTGACACAGGTGTCATGGTCTGGTTTATCATTCCCATAGTGCTAGGCGAAGGCACCACCCCCATCAGTGCCCCTACAGGGGTACCTGCTCTAGGGGAAGCTTGCTTCTGTGGTGGCCTCTCACGCTCTTGCTGCTCCACTATTTTGGCTGCACGCTCTGAAATGCACAACAACAATTTCCAGCTGATTTTAGTTCAGACAAAAAAAACCCTCTGACCCTGCGGACCGCTATAATCGCACCTTCATACTCTGCTTTCTTGGAAGCTTCCAGGTTCCTCCACTCGGTTCCTACAAGTCGACTCAGCTCCCCAAAAGAAAAGTCTGGGTGTCGGGCTTTGATGACCGCTCTCATCTCACTGCTGAACAGGATGTAGCCACTCATGTTGATCTTCCTCTTCGCTCCTTCCTTCTTCGATAAGCCCTTCACTTTAGGAGTGGCCTTTATGAAGACACAGACATGTGTTTTAGAAAAAAAAAAAGTGAATTTGCTTGGTTTAGGTCTGTTAAAGTAGTGAATACCTGTGAGGGTGTGTATGGCATAATGTCCATGTCATTTGTAAGAGGGGTTTGCATCTGAGGCAAAGAAGGTGTCGTCGGAGCCTCTTCGTCATCATCCATGTCTTCCATGTCATCGTCTGCATCCTCCATGTCGGCCAGTTTCACCTCAAGCTCGTCTATTTTTTTGTCCAAAAAGGGGGAAGCTTCCTTCTGTGGCACCGTCAATTTCCTATTAAAAGCAAATAGAAAATCAGACTGGGATAGAGTGGGTTCAGGTATGAATCAAAAGAAGTTTTCTGTTTAGTTTCCAAACCTGAAATAATAGATTTCATCCTCAACCACTTTGGAAGAGTACGAGAAGCGTTTCAGGCCCTTGAACTTTTTCATTTGCTTCTCTGTTTCAATGTAGCGACTCTCACACAGCAGGACGTCTTCCTCTGAAAACTCAGTGGGTCTGCATGACACAAAGTCCTTAAAGGAGGACACGGTACATTTGCCTGCAACGCAGATGGGAAAAGTAAGGCTTGATCATTTTTAAAAAATCTCAGAAAAATGTCACGCTCACAATGGGAGAGAAAAAGTGCTGAAATGTAATTGTACAATGTGGTGGTTCAGAGAAAAAGCTCGGCATTTTCAGAAGAGGACTTTTTCACTGGACTAGTTCTTATATGTCACAACATTGTTTTACTCTCAGCAGTTGCCAGGCAACCAGCAGACTCTGTGTTATTACAAGTCAAAGCCAAGAAAATTGGAAAAATATGTCATCACAAAGAACTTGTTCAACAGAATTACTTTTAAAAAAAATTTTTTTTAAAAGGTAAAAAATAACTTAATTGGAGATTTTAGAGATGATGGATTAAGTCTCTGGTGGAAAGAATTGTTCTACAGGCTTCTCGTTGTTTCTACACAAGCTCCATTTTGAAATGTACTATTTTCTATTAATCTGGTGGCGCCTGAATATGAAGGCGTTTTGTGGCCACCTGGTGCATTTCCATAGCATTTTCTGGAAGTAATCCTTCTAAATAAGCTCCTGTAACATACACTCAACATTACTGTCTTATAAACTTAGGATCCATAAAGACTTTCATATTATAGCTCACTTTAAGTGCTATCCAGTCTTGCATGAATGACAAATATAATGAGAATGCTGCCTCTTTAAGTAACCTTCAAAAAGCAATAGAGGTTGAGGAACATTGAAGGAGAAGTGGGCACCATTTGAACAAGTGGTTTTCAGAGTGATGAAGTCATCAATGCTATGCCTGAAAAGGCTTAAAATTACATCCATCTCCTCATCTTACTCTGCTAGAGTTTAATAAATGTGTTATCCATTATGCTGGTTTATCACTTTAAGTGCTTCACACAAATAGCAAACCAGTGAGCTGTCAAAGCAATACCTATAACACAAGTCATAGGCAAGGTCTCCTCTAGATGACTCAGGAACACTTCTCTCTTGTAGAACATCTTCGTGGGTTCGTGCTCAGTTTCCTCAGGATGGATGAAGATGGGTCCGAAGAAGAAGACGGTCCCATTCTGCACCCACAGCTTTTCTAACCTTCAGCCCATCCAACAAAGTCAAATCACTGACAGTTCATAACTCAATAAAATCTTTCCATCGTGGACATAATTTCAGACCTCCATCCATTAAGAGTATAAATTTCTACCAACCTGGCAACCCGGGGTTTTGACAGACCATGTGACTGGATGTACACGCAGTCGCCCAGTTTAAACCACATGTTGTTGTAGCGCAACTGTTCGTAGTACTGGCTGCCGGGCTCAGCGCCATTCATCTCCAAAGGGACGTCTTCTCTCTCCTACACGAGTTAACATGCACACACAGACAAGAGATAAGTGTTTACTCTGTCACCATCTTTCATACGTGGAAAACAGTACTCCTTTGCCACCAAGCCCCACGTCAAGTCTAGCATGCTACTAGCCTTAATTAATCCCCTGAAGTAGATGCCAAATGACAATGTACATGCTTGTTAACTAAACACTGTGGACTGTTTTTTTACTTTTTAAAACCTAGAAAACAGTTATTAATTAAAAGGAAAATAGCATAATCCCACACTTGCGTGACTAGAGAGCAAATGGTTTGATTTTGAAGAGACTACAAGATGATGCCAACGTTAATTCCTACATCTGGTCTCAGCCCAATTATCTTGTTTGTGTTCTATTATTTGCAAACACAATGACTTTCAGTTTCCACTGAAACCGGATGGAAAGGTTTACTGTGATACAGCTTAAAGAAGTTATCAAGGGAAACAAGATAAGCTGTGCATTATATCATTAATAAAAAACAAAACAAAAGAAGTAAACTTTGAAGAAAGAGCATTATCTCACCTTCTCCACAAAACTACCACTATCTGCATATGACATTGCCAGTTTTTCCAGGTCAGGTTTGGCAAACATGGAGGCCACACGGACAACGGGAAGAGGCACCTCCCGAGGTACCAGTTTCACTGAACTCTCTGGCATCGGCCAAATCTTGATCTTCTTGAAGGACTTGTTCCGGGCTGTGTAGCGGGACTCGCATACGTAGACATCCTCAGCTCTAAAGTTCTCGGGTTGCATTTTGAAATAATCCTACATGAACCAGAAAATAAAATCTGAATTAAATTTGAATTCTTACGTCACATGAATTTGAAAAAGATGCTCACAGATGGAAAACCTTTTTGAGGAGATTATTACCTTAACATTAATGACCATGCATTTGCCCAGAACTTTAGTGAAGGGGGCTTTGTTGTAGTAGTCGCCTTTGAAAACCTCTTTCTCCAGGAACTTGCGTGTGGCCAAATGGAAAGTTTCACTTGGTCGGTAGAACCAGCAGCCATACAGCCACTTCTCACCTTCAGAAACAAACATAAAACAAAGGCTTTTTAAAAGATATTTTTAAAAAAATGATACAATTTTTTTATTGAATTATGTATATTATTTAGATCATTAATGATCCTTTATTTCTACAAACAGGAAAACTGATAAAACCTAAGTTTTTTTTACCTGCTTCATCTTCCCACAGGCGCTCAATGCAGACAATATGAGGTTTCAGGTTTGGTTCTGATGGCTCAACATAGACAAAGTCTCCCACGCGGTATGTCCTGTTCTCATAGCTGCAATCCTGACTGTAAACACGTTGCGACTCCAACTCGGACTCCGGCTGCCACGCCTCACAGCAAAGGTCTTTAGCTTTCCCATCCTCTACATAGAAGAAATACATGATGGGTTTGAATGACAGACCGCGACCGCCTGCATTCCTCACTGCTGTGTAATATGCGTAAAGTTCACAAACCTTTGTGTTCTTCCTCGGTTTTTTGTTTATCTTCTTCAAACTCTTTGGGAATTTTCTCCCTCTTTTCCTGATCCACGTCGCTGTGCAGGTGTTTTGCCGAAAAGTTGAGGGCGGTGGAGAGGAGAATCTCTCCGTTTTTACACAGCTCATCTCTGATCTTGATAAAGAACTGCTGCAGCTCCACTGAATCCTCGAACACCTCAGAGTCGGTCCTGTAAATCCAGACGAAACATCGTGTAAATCCCTGATGTACCTTTGAGTTGCTTCTTAAATTTCTGTTTAAATTTTAAAACTATTCTCTGTAAAATATTAGAAAAACAAAGCAGGGAAAAAAGTCCCACACCTGTGTAACCTCCTCGCCTTCTCCAGCACTTCGAACATGTGCTCCTGGAAGACATCCAGCCTCCTGTAACGGCCGCGCTCCACGTTCATCCTGATGATATCAAAGTTGAGTGGTGGCTTTTCGGGGGCTGCGGGATCCAAGGCGGGGATCTCAGCCAGCGAGTCACTGTAGCATCGGCCCTCCTCATCCTGGTGGCCCATCACAGACACAAACAGGTTTCTGATGAGCTCCCGCACCAGAGATCCCACAGCTGGGGGTCTGAAGTCTTCCCCTCCCTCCTGCTGCTTCCTTGTTTCCAGCAACACTCTATGTAACACCAGAGCGTCCCGATAGATGAGGGACTCTGGTTCGTTGTATATGCAGGCGTTGTTGAACATGAGGGCAAAGTCCTCCACCAGAGCGTCAACGTCCTGGTAACGCCCCGCTGCCATATGGCTTCGTAGACGCTCCATGTCGATGGGTCTCTTGATTGTAGCATAGTAATCAGGCAACTCGGCACGAGAGGGTAGACGGAGGAAGATGGTACTCAAACGGCGACCTCGCCGATCGGTGAAGTTTCGCACGGCATCGTAGAGTTCGTTTAACCTCTGCTGCAGAGGTGTGAGGTATTTTGACTTCTTTGGAGAAACACCACTCTTTCCTCAAGACAGAAAGAAATGACTTAGAATTAAAAAGACTGAGCAAGTCAAGACGAAGAAAAGCTGAGCACTTCAGCACAAACTTCTACACCGGTCTCGTTTTAAAAAGGCAGCATGTGCTTGTGGATATGTGTATGGAAACCCAGGGCGTGCATGCAGAGGTATCATCCACTCCAACTAGGGATGGACGATACGAACGAAAAGATTTACCATGATAATTTCAGGTTACGATAAAACCAAATAAAATTCACCCTAATCTTTCGTATTATAAATCTATTACCACATTTCATCTTGACCGCCCTCAAATAATGCTAGAGGATTATTTAAAGGTACAATATGTAAGAAATCCGTAAACTCCAGATTGATTTTCTCATCGGGACTTATTGATGATTTTTTTTCCACTACAGAACCAGTTCCAGGTAACGGGGCTGGAGCCTCTTTTAGGAACAAACTCCTCATGCACCTTCCACCATGTTTGTTACACACGTGAATTGGACTGCTGGTGTGACGGCCACAGTTACCTCATATACAGGAATTTATAGTTTTTATCACGACATGACAAATTATTACATGGGGAATCTCTTTGACAGCATATCGCACACAGTAACATATCGCCCACCCCTAACCGGTCTTCAGTCAGGTCATCCAGTTGGTCATCATTTTCAGATAAGCTATTTTATTTGCCCTATGACCAAGTTTACGTTAATTCTTACTTCAGAGAAAAGTTCAATGGTAATGAAGCCAGGTTTTGTGCCTCTCAGGGCTCTGAATATGCTCAGCAAAATATTTTGGTTATGCACAGATGCACATAATTAATAGGAATATTAATTTAAATATGGAATCAAGGGCTGAACAGCAAAGGAATAAAAAGGTCTTGCCATAGATACTGGCTTCATAGTGTAGCACTAACCTCTTTAAAAAGCAGACTAACTTAGATTTAGAAAAATAAGTAACAAAGAGTTTATTGTGAGATAGCGTCCAGATGAAAAGTCTGTATACATAAAAATACTGAATCTCATATGCAATAACAAAAATGCAAAAAATAAATAATTAAAAACTGGGAGGTTTTAAACTGGGAACATTTAGTGTTTAGTAGGCGAAGTAGACTAAGAAAACTTACTTAATTTCAGCTTAGGTGACCCCATGTCCTCCTCATCAGGGGGAGGGCCCAACTCCTTGCGTTTGTCTTTCAGTATCTTCTCTAGAATGTCAGCATCATTGTATACCTACGTGAACCAAACATTTGGGTATCAATACTTGCAAAGAGTTAAAGGTAACAACATAAAATGTAACGTTGTGCTGCTGACCTGAGATCCCTCCTCATTATAATGTCGAGCGTTTCGGAACATTAGCTTCATGTCGTCCATCAGAGCGTCCTCGGTGGCGTAGCGTTCATTGCGAATGTTGTGCTCAATGGTTTTCAGGTCCATCGGTTCGAGGATGACATTATAGTAGTCTGGATAGTCCTTTTTAGATGGTTTCACCATGAAAAGATCACAGAGGCGCCGACTGGTGCCTGCCTCCCTGGCCTCAGTCACTGCAGCATACAAGGCTTTCATTCGGTTCTTCTTCACATTTTTCTTGTGGCTGTTCAAAGATATTAAGGAATAAGAATAGGCAGGATAGCAACATAAACTCTGAAAAATGACTAAAATGCCTAAAATAGACAGAAAGAGAAGGCTTGTTGCAAAGCATGATAAAAAATAATTATTCATTTGGAAGTGATGAAGATACACTGTAGAACTTTCTAATTGTGTTGTTCTGTATTGTTTGAACTATTTTTTGTTTTTATGCATTGTTTTAAACATATTCTTCTACAGCTCTGTTGTAAAGCACTTTACAATAACCCAAAGGATCCTCAAAGGACTAAGCAAATAAAATTTGGTTGATTGATTGAAAATACTTTAAATCTTCAAACCTTTTTCTCTTGATGCTTCCTGTGTCAGATGACAAAATGCTGTCTCCATCCTCATCATCTCTCCTTAAAAGTTCCCTCTTTTTTGCCTACACAGAAAACAGAAAGGAAAAATAGCCCTTGTTTTTTTCCATTTCTTATGATAATTTTTAAAGATTTCCTTTTTTAAGCCAAACTATTAATTGAGTTTTGCCCAGCCTTGTTTCACAAAAAAAGTTCACAAGTCATCACCTGCATGATCTGCTGAAGCCTGAAGGCCCGTTTGTAAATGTTTGAGTTAGGCATGTTGTAACGCTTTGCATTCTCAAACATCAAATTGAGGTCCACCTCAATCTGTTCCGTATTGTCATACTCGCCGTTCTTCATCTTTGCCCTTCAATTGAAAAAAACTTGTTAGCATCTCAACTTTTTGTAAAATGTTTATCTGTTGGAAACAAGATAAGTCATTAAACACGGCTCACGCATGAATGGCTGCTCCTTACCTGATTTGTTGCAGAGAGATAGGCTGTTTAATTTGCTGGTAGTAGTCAGGATATTCCCTGCGAGAGGGAAGCTGCTGAAAAGGCTCAGCGAAGATCTGGCCCTGGTTATTCCTGGCCCCCCTCACAGCTTCATACAGCTGGAAGATTGGGTTGCTCATTTCCATACTAGAACTCTGACTCTCAGCCTCGGACTCCCCCTCATCATAACATACAGAGCCTGCAAACACAAGATTTTCAAACTTTCAGTTTTTACAAACACAAACATGGTTTCTCTGCTCCAAAAATGACCAAAGTCTACCTGAAAGCACCGGGTCGTCCTCACTCTCAGAGCCATACTGAAGAGCTACGCTGACGCCAGAAAGACGATCGCCCTGTCCAGATCTGCGATTTCTGAGTAGCAACAAAAAAATAAAAAACAATGCTTTAAAAATGTCCTTTAATGATTTTGGTCTAATATGATGCTTTTCTTCCATTTCTAGCATAAGTACATTTAAAAACTGTTCAACTTTTGTTTTAGCAACACTAATTTATTACCTGATGCGGAGACTGGATTTTGTGGGCTCTGCATGTTCGAGTTCAGTCTTACGCTGTATAAAGACTTTTTTTATGGTGTTAGCATCCTGTGCAGTCAGAGAATAACAGTCAATATTTGGGTGTGCTGTGTTGTATAATGGTGGCAAAAAGGGGTAAAAAATACCTTGAAAACCTGAGATCCTGGTTCATTGTATGTTTTGGCATTTTTGGCCAACAAGTCTACATCCTTCGCCATAGAATTGACATTTTTATAGTATCCAATCTGAGGGCAATAAAAAAACGTGTGCCGATTAAAATGAGACAGGGAGAAGTTCTGATCTTTTTTTTATGTTTTTTGGTTTTCATTTTTTGTTGTATGTGTGATTGATGCACAAAAGCAAACAGTATTGGAATGAAGTGATTACCTGTATTCGCTGAGCAATCGTTCTCAGATCTATTGGCTCCTTTATAATGGCATAGTAGTCTGGGTATTGCTGCGAAAACCAAAAAGTGTGTGTATCAGAGAGAAGAAAAGAAATCTGCCAGGTAGAGCACACTTCATGTTGTCTGCTGCTGTTAGTGGCCTGAAAGTAATTATAATTTGCAACAAATTTAAAAAGGCTCACCGCTCTAGAAGGCAGTTTCTGGAACAATTCGCTGACTTGTCGTCCTGAGGGATCACTGTGTGATACTATAGCCTCCAAAAGTTGCTCCAGTACTTCCTTTAAACTGGAAGCTGATGTCTTCAATAAAAATTTAAAAGTTTAAGGTTCAAAGTATTCCCAAGAAAATTTCATCGAATAAAGAAAATGAATAAAGGGATGAGATCAATTTTCTCCTAATATTTGTCAATTATACACCTAATTTAGTTAACATCTTCATCACATAGCACCTTAAAAATAAATGTAATGAATACAAGAACTTACCTCATCATCAGCTGACATTCCAGGATTATCCATCATGTCATCCCCATCATCATCATCCTCATCTCCGTCTCCAGGCTGCACAAACTCACCCCTTGTTTGCATATAAACTTCCCACAGCTTGCATGCTGCTTGATACTCGTCACTGTCACTCTGAATTGTTTAATATAAAAGAGATAAGATTATCATGAACAAAGGCTCTTAAACCTGATGACACTGAACATAACTGCTATTGAAATTTAAGTTAATTATACCAATATCTTTTCAAACTGTACATTCTGTAGACGAGTTATTTACAGTAGGAAAGCACAGTGCTGTCACACTAAGTTCACATTTCCTAGAAAAAACATGACTTTTTTCTAAAGGATTTTATATCACTTAAAGGTTGCTGGATAGGAATGAAAAATATAAAAATCTTTACCTTGTAGAAAGATCTGGCATTATTAAACATGAGCCGAAAATCTGAAGTAAGTTGCTCCACGTCATTATATTCCTCTGACTTCAGCTTGTATTGAATTTTCGTCATATCGATCGGCTGGGAAACCACTTCATAATAATCTGGCTGATTTCTGAAAAAGAGCAAGGAACATCACATTCTCTTCAATTGCTCAATACATTATTTGTTGAAGTTACTTTTTCAGTAAAAGCAACAGTACAGAAAAGAGAAAAAACTTTTGGGTATATATTTGATGTGCTTCAACATTCATTTTCTTTTTTCTCCTCTCCAAAGTAGTTTATGCATCTTGTCTTGGCTGAAATCTTAAACTTCAGCTCCTGTTTTTCTTGCAATGTAAGAAGCTGACATATTTTGATTGGACTTTGCCAACTGTCCACATGTAAATTGCCTGCAGCTATCCAAACTGCTATGCTCAATATTCACTTCTATGATGCATCTTTTATTAAAATTTAATTTCGCCATATCCAAAAGACACATGAATAAATAATCTATTGCCTGTCTGTCTAAATCGTGTCTCTTTCCATTTCATCCACTGTCAGTTTGACATGTATACAACTTTTACATATTCTTTTTTGGGTAAAGATATACACTTCATATCTCTGTTCGCCTTTAGGATGTCCTTAGGCATTTGAGTCCTCTATTATGAGCTATATAATATCTCGAATTTATAAGCTACATTTATCTCTGCCAATGTTGATTTGGATTACCGGAAGATCAAGTTCTGAGCTGTATAAAATTCAACAACACTGATTGCTTTTTAACAACTCTCCTTTTTCATGAATTGCTGAGTTCACATTTTGCCTGTTGTTGATTTAATCTTGCATTTTTCTATAGATGTAGTGTTGAATTTTTTATGCTTTTCTTTTACAATTTAGGTATTTTATACAGAAATTTTTTTTTCTGTATAACAAATTTCTTCGCAGCTTACATAGATAATTGAATTACCTTATGTAAATGACAATTTGTTCCATTAGCAAAGGGTATGCAGTAGGTTACATGAAGTATTAACACATACACACGTACCTCCTCTTTGGAACCCTGAGGAAAACTTCACAAAGTTGCCTCCCTTGATCACCCTTGTAGTCCCTGACAGCATTAAATAGCTCATGACATACACCAATCTGAAAAGCAAAAGAAGTTTGTTTGTTTGTTTTTTAAAGAAAAAAAGAAAGATGGAAAGAGAAACACCAAAATTTCTGAGAGCAAATATGGAGCACGTTGTGCGCGCGGACCGTTATCATACTCAAAAGCCTCGCTGTCGTAAGTTTATTTAATTATTAAGAAGGAAGGTGCATTCACCGTATCCACAGGGGGGACATTGGAGATTCTCCTTCTTTTTCTGCCACTTCCAGGAGTAGAGGAGGAGGCATCATCCAGGTCTCCCCCTCCGCTAACACTGCTTGAGGGAGAAGTGGCACGTCTTCTCTTGGAGCTCGCTGACATCGCTGCCTATTTAAACAAGCTAACCCCTTCCCTAAAAAGAGAAAAAATAAATAAAATGAATGTCAAACTTGCGTATCTATAATCAGCCCAATTTTAGTGGGATGATCGTTGTTTACGTCCCCATTTGTAACAAGTCAAAACAAGAAAGATACAAAATGATTCGCTCTTTTGGAATATATGAAACAAAGCAAACGGACAAGCGGCAGTTAGCATTTTCTCCTAGCCAACTTCCCACTTCTAACACAAGGTTTTTTAAATATGCCAAAGTTCCTAAAAACATGGGAAATGGGGGTGCATGAATAAAAAGGTTTTTCTTATTAAAAAAATCTTACCGATTCTTAGAAAAAATGGTGTAATTCCCTGAGCAAATATGTGTTATAGCTAGCTGGCTAGCTAGTGTTTGAAAACTCCAGCCCGGAAGTTGAGGTTGAGGTGCTCGGGAGGTAGACAAAAAGTGGCAACAGTGAAAGTGCTGACCCTAGAGTTTAGGAGTAGTAATGCATCGAGTAGTAACAGAGATACTCAACCAGGGGATCCGGAACTCTACAGTTGATCACGCCGGACGGTTTGGGAATCTCTTTGAGTGCGTGGTTGTGCAGGTTGTTGTTTGAAATACTCATGTGAGTTGCTGTACTTAGTTACTTTTAACAATCGTAAATAGAGTCCTCAGTTTTTTGGCTCTGTTGCACAGTGTTTCTCATTTTTTTGTTGTTTGTTTATTACCTCGGCACAAAGCACTAACTTCTTTCTTGCATATAATTATTATTATTTTTTTTACTTTTTGTTTATTTTACTGTTTAATGCTGTTTCTGCACCCCATGATATTGATTTTTTTATTGGCCACTATGCCTGCCTTGTTGTGTAATTATTTGATTTTCTTACAGCTAGAATGTAGAAAGCGTTTTTAGTTCAGTAATTAAAGTAACAAAGTAAATACGTTTTGCATGCTTATTGAATGCTTCAACAAGAAGGTAATTTGAATACATGGGATAATACTAATTTGAAGAAAGGGACTACAAATGAAAATGGAATAGTTTAGGGAAGAATGGTCTGCTATCCAAAACTAGCCTACCTCTCAAGTTAAATTGCTTTACTCATTTAAACTTATGGTAGGCCCTCTATTTTTATAATAATGTTAATATTATAACAAACAATATACCATATTTGAAAACTGTATAACATGACCTGCAATGAAGTTTTCTAATGTCAGAAGTTTAAAAAAAAGATTTATTTATTTATTTATTTATTTATTTATTTATTTATTGCCTTTTGTTTACTATGTGGAGGTGATGTCACATATAGCCTACTTCTGTTGCTATTCTTTCTTGCCTAGTTGTTTTTTGTAATGGACATACCTTACCGACATACCGGACCCAAGGTTTGGTTTGGTTTTAATTCCAATTCATAGACTTGCCTCTTTCTAACAAACCTTTGAGATAATTTTAAAGATTAAACTGTGATTTCCATCTCTGATAACCAGTTTAAAGGAGGTTTAACAACAACAACACAAATCTGTAAATATTGAATTAAACCAACATGAAAGTTCTAATCTTGTCACCTCGTCTAACCCAGATTTATTTTGGCCATACATAACTTGGGCTGTGGGAATCCAGGGTTATTCTGGATGTGGGGCTGTAGGATAAACGGGTTGGACGTTGTCTTGAAAGATGAAAAGCATGCCTTAACTCATTTTAAAGTTTAAACACACACACACACACACACACACGCACATACACACACACGCACAAAAGACAGCACTCTTCACTCTTTTTTGGACATATTTTCAGCATGAAAAGGCTTTCACTGTTTACAAGCTGCCCGGGCACTCGCTGCTGTTTGATGCATTATTCACAGTGACATGTGCCTGTTTTGGGGTGTGTGTGTGCGCGCGCGTGTGTGTGGTGGTGGTGGATGGGGCTTTGAAATATTCTAACCTCCGCACTATGCATTGCAGCATTGCAGCCTTACCCTCCGTTTTTTCCTTGTTTATTTGTTTTTGGCAAGAAGCCGTCAGAAAATAACAAGCAGATGTCCAAACAAATAAATAAATAAAGCCCTGTCAATGACAGATGGCGGCTTGACAGTCAAAAAGTGATTCTCAGACCATGTTAAGAGAACAGCGAGTGATTTCATGGTGCACCACGTTCGCAGACGTCGGGTTTTCTTGACGTCAGGAGAAGTCTGAGCGCACTCGGCGCTGCGCACAAGCACAGCAACCACATCGCTCCCAGAGGAAAGCAGAGCACAGCGCAGCTACAGATCGCCATTTAGGTACGTCTCTTTTCAATTATAGATTTATTTAAATGCACCATCATACGCCACACTTTTTCTTTTAAACAGTCTGTTTGGTGCGCTTCCAAGTCGTCCGTCCGCAGCCTCCTGGTTTCACCTAAAGACGCTGCCTGTATTTGAATGCCATACCCTTGAGCGCTGCAGTACATTCTGCACACCCACACCGCCTGCTCTTCCTATACAGGACGATGATTTCATGACCACGACCAGGATTCATTTTAGTATGTTGTAC
Organism: Craterocephalus amniculus; assembly: GCA_036024015.1. Lineage (NCBI taxonomy): Eukaryota > Metazoa > Chordata > Actinopteri > Atheriniformes > Atherinidae > Craterocephalus > Craterocephalus amniculus. The sequence continues at coordinate 5,008 of JAVQJG010092063.1, read as the reverse complement.
CGGCAAAACGTTTTCATTTCCATGCAATCTCCCTCCTTTCTTGTCATTCACGCCCTGCAGCCCTGATGCAGAGCAGGTTGTCCAACATTGCTCAGTGGGATTCAGCTTCCACTTGACTAGAGTGCTTGGAATTTGTTTGTGTTTTTGGTTTGTTCATTTATAGTTTTTCGTAAATACTTACTGTTTGAAGCTTCATGTTATATATGGAACAGCCCCCCCCCAGCTGGTATCTGCCTCTACTGACCATGTATTTGTTTTTTTGTGAGGGTGCTCTGGTCCCTTTACTGTCTGCATGCTCTATTGGCCACACTGTAAATCTATTAGTTGCTGTTTATTGTTGAAAGATGACTGTCAGCAAATGTGCTATTGTTCCGATATTCTTTTGGAGGGGAGTTCTATAGACATTTTTCTCATGGGTTTTGTATCCTAGTCCTGATCTTGCTCATCAATTAATGTAACATGGTTTCTCTCTTTATTTCTCTCTATATATTGTTTTTAATAAAGGTAATGCAGAATTATTGATATTAATATTAGAACTCATTGACTTCAGTGTTATCTGACACTTTGGTCATAAAAAAAAGCTGCTAACTTGTGTTACTGCCATTAAGTGCATTGCAGCTAGCTTTTTTTTTCAAATTGCAAAATTAAACCTAGAAAATCTTTAATTAAATTTCTAATGTGTATATCACAACTGAGCAACTGCCTGCTTCAACCTGTCTGCATTACAAATAGATTTGAATAAAGTCATTTTTAAGAGCGCTTGTGGTGTAGTATTTCATGAAATACAATCCCTCTCTGTTAGATTTATGTTTATAGTGCACACAAGTAGCTAAAAACTTCCTACAAGTATCATAAATTCTTACCTTTACATTACAGTAACATTAAACATCTACAAACGTTATTGTTCATATCAGTAGTTTGATCATCATTCAGATTTGTAAAGTGAAGATTTTCTGTGCTTAACTGCACTCATGAGTCTGTTCTTTTTTCTTTCACAGTTGTAGTGTGGCGAATCCGATCAGCATTGTAGGATGCCCCTTGGAGAGGATGGAAATGGATGGAAAAAGAAGACATCAGACATCAAGGAACATTATGACTTCAAAGAAGTACTGGGCACGTAAGTAGAATGCTGTCATAAGACTAAAGATGAACGACCACCTGATCAAATGCTCTATCCTCCAGATCCGGACCTCCGGACCTTTTCATTGTCATTATTTCAATGTGTCAAATGTTATATTTCAGCAACAGACTGGACAGGTTCAGGACATATGCATTCAACCGGTCCCTGAATAACATGAGTTATTTAAAGTATCCAAAACCATCTGATGACTACAGATTTGGTATAAAAATCAAAACTCAGAGCTGAAAGGACCGAGGTGATGGAAGGACTTTCTTTTTTTCTTTCTTGGCCTCTCCTGGATGCTGACTCAACTATTTTACACACACACACACACACACACACACACACACACTCATACAAACACCACTTTCACCACACTCACCAAATCAGCAGTTTTTGTGAAGGAGAGTGAAGTGATACAGCGTGACTGGTCATTGTAAAGCTCCAGCAAATACGCATGAAAAGAAGAATTTCTTCTTGGATTCATGCTTCATGAATATCGTGACTCTTGACTGAGACATTAAGACATGCTGTTATGCAGTTATTTGCTCTTCAGGTTATCTGTGACAACACAGTCACAAGCTAGGACCTCATTCAGGTCCCAGTCATGTGCAGTCTGCTTCACTAACAGCTTACTGGGAAACTGCCAAGTAATTTTCATTACAAGGGATTTGTCTTGATTTGACGGTGCCTACATATAATATAAAACATTTAAAACATGAACACAAGCAAACTGAACATATAACATAAAGACTGAAACACTATATACAGAAGAGAAGAAAGTCTATTTATATGGAATGTGAAGGAACTGATCCATCATAAACATACCTGCATACATGACAAGTCAAAATGTCTTTCTTCCTGTGCACTACAAAATATTCACATCACTGTATGTGTCAATCTGTCATTTTAAATATGACCAGATTTGCCTCTTTTTTTTTTTTTTTTTAAGAAAATCACATCTCTGGTTTCTGTGGGACACAGCTGCACTTTTATGTGGCTGTGTGATGGATGGCACAGGTGGTGCACCTGATAGATGTGTGAACTTTTAAACTAGGTAATCAAGAGAAGACAACTAGCTACAGATGATACTAATGCAACTACTATCCCAAAAAGCCTCTCTCTCCATGCAGAATCCAGCACTGAACTTCATTCCCTTATGAATCCAAAACACATTTAAGATTTGATTTAATAAGTCCTTATTTATAATTGACTGTTAAATTAATCTTCATCCCGCAGGGTACAGTCATGCAGACCTCCGACTGCCCTCCCCAGGGGGGGCAGGTCTTAGAACAGATGGTTATGGGGCACTGCTCCACTCCCAAACTGCGTACAAGTGACCCCTGCACATGTCCACCTGTGCTGACATGAGCGCTCCATATGTGGCGAGGCTGTTTTCTCTCCACTTGGAATCACACCTGCTTCCCCTAGAGATGCAGCACAGAATCAGATATTAATGACTGCAAAACTCTGGTCACCATCCAGGGAAGAGAAGCAGCACTGGGCAGATGAGACTGTAGTTATTTTACACGCTGAAAGGGGCACCGCAGAAGAGGGTCCAGGTGTCTGTGTCTCTGTAATCAGTGCAGTGCAGACTGACTATAGCAAGCTGCAAATCTGAGTATTCAGGAGCTCAGAATGCTGGTCGTTTGCGCCAAGACATCACTGGAACTTTAAAACAGTGACTGCACTTTAAAGGATGACATTACAGGTTATATAATGAGGACAAAAGGGATTGCCAGGATGCCATGTTCCCTTAATTCAGAGAAAAAGAGACGAGGAAGCAGCAATAATACTCTCTCCCTGCTGTCATTGTCGCTGGACCTGGCAGAGGGCAGAATTAATGTGTTGACGGAAAGCTCCTTATGCTCAGAGAAAAGCTTATGCGGAAGCTTTATCCAGGAGTTCAGCGTGTGAAGTTAATTGATTTGTGTTGAAATTTTATATTCAGATCTGGCTAATCCTCACAGTTCTACCTCCGTTTGGAATCCACTTAAGGACGAACTGTCCTCATAGTAGAGTTAGCAGATGAAAGAAACAAAAACCCTCTGACTTGACGGTTATTATGTCTGTCTTGCATTAAAGGCAGTTTTTCAGTTTTGCTTGTTATTCTCATTCATTTGTTCGTTTTCTGTACTGCTTAATTCAGTTCAGGGTGGCGGGGAAGCGGCAGCCTATCCCAGCCGTTAGCAGGCGGGAGGCAGTGTTCACCCTGGACAGGTCGCCCGTCTGTCGCAGTCTGTTCTTCTCATGAAGCATTTTCTTCTCTATCATTAAAACTTGTTTAGATTGAAATTGAAAGAAAAAATGAATCTATCTTCATTTTATGTGAATTGAGAACATCTTTTTTATACATAAATGTGTCTTTTAAAGCATTAAAACAAATTGATATGTTTTTGTTTACTTTCGTAAGTCACACAAAAACTCAACTTACATTTGATGTCTAGGGACGAGTTTTTAAAGGTGAATGTGCTGGATCTCACAAAGTTTCTACAAGGTCTTTTTTTAATTTTGTGTGAGTCTCAGTGTGTGTTTACAGCCTCATTTCCTGTGCAAAGACATATCAAGGATAATCCATCCATCCATCCATTGGGTGCTATTAGGCAAGAGGCAAGTTGAACCGCAGAGAGGTCACCAGCCAATCAGAGCGCCAATACAGAGACAACAACTCACACTGACATACACTTCAAAGGAAAATTTAGAATCACCTATTAACGTGCATGTTCCAACCACCACGAAGCTCAAACCTGCATTCATTCATTCATTCATTTGTTGGCTGAAATAAAACTACACTCATTTTGCTTTCAACACCAGCAACATGTTCAGAGGGAGGCACAGTGGGGTGATGACTAGCTGTTTAATTGTTGCTTCACAGCAAGAAGGTTCCTGGTTCAATGCTCCACTTGGGCCTTTTTTATGTGGGGAGCTGGCATGTTCTCCTGCATGGGTTTTCTCCGTGTGTTCTAGTTTCCTTTCACAGTTCAAAACCATGATCACTAAATTTGACTCATCAGACTGTAACATGAATCAAACCTAAATATCATGGCCAAAAGAGGAGTTGCCATCCGACTTTATTGTTGCAGGTAATAAGCCACATACAGTGGCTACACATAGTTTATGTCATTCTTTTTTTTAAACTGCATTAATTCTGAACAATATATCCAGACTCTGGTTGAACATAAATAATACATTTGACTTTCAACAGTCTTGCCCTGTTGTGCTTTGAAAACATCTGATGCTTTATTTAAGTGAAAAAATGACAGAAAGGACTTACACTAACTAAAAATTAGAAATTATTTTTCATTATTAAAACACAGCAACTGGTCTCTGTTCTATAAAACATTTATAAAATTAAATGAAAAGTTCACGTATAAGGAAAACCCTCCCCCTGTCCTAACGTTTCAAAATGACTTATCAGACGCAGGATAAGCGTCTGATATTCTGGTATCAGTTTATAATGACTTTGCAAATCATCGCCTTTTGTTTTCATTCACATTTAAGATGACTTCCCAACTTTTTGAGAAGTAAAGTTGCAATTAAAGTTTGAGAGAAATGTTGAGTCTTTTGTTAAACACTGAAGCAGGCCCAGAGGAATGAATGCTGCTCACTCTTCACTGCTTCTTCAGTGTTGTGCAATCTAATTACCACAAGTGTTTGGCTTCTGTAATGTGTCAGTCTGTGTCACTGACATCAACAACATGGAAGTCTTTTTCTTACAGTCTGTATGAATTGTTAATGACATAGCTTTATTTAATGCATATATGTACAGCCGTACCGTACCGTCCTCTTCCGCTTATCCGGGGTCGGGTCGCGGGGGCAGCAGCCTAAGCAGGGAAGCCCAGACTTCCCTCTCCACGGCCACATCAGCCAACTCATCCGGGGGGACCC
>JAVQJG010092062.1:0-10437 GCA_036024015.1 Craterocephalus amniculus | reverse complement strand
AAGGGGGCGGGGCGTGAAATGTCTCGGTTAAATTTAAAGAGATAGGACAGAAACGAATCTCTCTCATTGACTGTAAAGAAACACCTCAGAACAGGGGTTTAGAAGGGGTGTGTGGACCTGTACTAACAGCGATTTCAGACCAAAGGATTGCAGTTTTACTTCATATAAACCATAAATAAATGATTTACAAATGAAAAGGAAGGATTTAAAAGCATGATACGTTCCCTTTAAAGTAAAAAAGCTCATTTATGCTCCCTGACGGACGTAAATGTGGACATCAGTTACAAACGTTTTCATGCGTTGCTGTCTTCATGCTTCCATGTGTCTATTGTGTTGCAACCACTGACCTCCACTAGGGGGCAGTGCTGAGTTCATTGTCAACTCCGCCATGCGACATTAGTGTCAGACACCGGTTGGCGAAACGCTTGAACACTTGCAGAGCCTCATTTCTAAAGCTTGTGCAACTTCTGTTTTTGTTCTTTTCATTCTTCTTCTACAGTTTTCCTCTTGACGTTCTTCTTCTTCTTCTTCTCTGGTTTGTTTCTGCCCAACACTGCCACCGTGGTTTCTGGTGGTATTACTTTGTCTTCTGCGTCGAATAAATGCGCAAAGAACCTGAAAACGCACCGATTACGTGCGTAATTGACGCAGAAGACAACCTAAACTGTCCGTCATCTTTGTCCAGCATAAATGGGACTTAAAGAAAATACACAAAAGATTTACGAGCCTCATCTGTTTTGTGGTCAAACTTATGTTTCAGCTGAATATTGTAGAAAGGTCAACTTTTTTAACTCTGTGTTAGATGAAAACAAAGGTCTAATTTATTTATTTAAAAGAAGAAAAGTGTTTTAGGCCATGTTTCCACAACATGCTGCCTCTGGGTCACTTCCTGTGGACCATCATTTCTCCTCACACTACACCGTGATCTACACCATGAAACACATGAACACACACAGCAACAATGCTATAAAAACACCAAAAGTTGTACTTAAAGGATCAAAACGATGCAGATTTGTCGTGAAGGATCCCGGGAAGAAGAAGGCTTGAATAGAGGCCCTTCTGTGAGGATTTTGCATGTTGTATTTGTGTACTTTGGCTTGAATGAAATTGAATTTTTTTTTTTTAAAGAAACACTTGTACAAAAAAAAATCTTCCTAAAAGGTGGAAAAAGGTTTAACAAAAAAATCCCTGATTACCTACAGGGGTTAATTTTGTTTGACCTCCATTTTTCTTTAAATGAAAGAAGTGAGAAGAAGAAGCAGAAGTTGGGTGTTTGTGCAGCTTGGAGTGGGTGGATAAAACCTTCGTGGACAGAAGTAAATCCTTTTTATTGTTTCAGCATTTTAAAGAAACTTTTCAAACTGATAAATTTTTGTTCTTCCAGCTTTTTTATTCTACCTTTTCTCATCAGACTCTATTGGACGGATCAGTTTGTCACATGATCAGTTGTCTGCAAAACAATTCTTACCTTTCTGTTTCAAAAGGAAAAACCAGCTGTCACTGAAATGAGCTAAAACTGACAGTAATAATAAATATTTCATGAAAATCCTGACTTTGTTTTTGAATTGTGGTTCAATAGAAATATTTTTTAGAAAACAAGCAAAAAAACAGAGAAACTAATCTACCTCACATCATATTATCACATATCATTGATCAGGTCCGGATTGATTGTTCAACTCATTTAGATTTAAAAACAAAGTCTTAATTAACTTAAGTATAATTTTGCAAATTTTTAATCATTTATTTTTCCAGCTTCAGTTATTTAAATTATTATTAAAAAGTTTAACTCTTCTCTACTGGAAGGGGTTGGATCATTCTGCAGATAATTGTTGATAATGCTTTTCATTGATTCTTAAAGACAGAACGAACATATTACTGAGTTTTTTCCTGCTGCAGACATTCAGAGATATTCTTCCACATTTTAACTGGATCTATTTAAAACATATCAGACTCCTTCACAGTTAACTGGGTCATGAACTCCTTTTCACATTTGTTAAATTAAGCTCTGATTTAAGTCCAACGTCATTAATCACAAACCAAGAACTACACTTGAAGTTTTGATCATTTTCAGCTTGATGGCCCTCGGTTCCTTTCATCCTCAGTGCTTTCTTTTTTACGTGACAGCAGAAAATAACTTCCCCCGTCTATATTTGCTGTGTCCTGTTGTCCCTCTTTGTCGTGTTGTTGCTTATAACATATTGAGTGTACAATAGGTGCAGTGTGGACCAAAAGGGATGCTGGCAGGAGAGTAAATCTACGCAGATCCCTGTGGTTAACTCATCCCGCCGACTTGCCGCTGTACCTCGGGCTCAGCGTGGGTCGCACTCAGCCAAGCATGGTGCTATTGGACCGAGGGCTGAATTCTCGTGTACTTTGACCCCGGAGGAGATTGGATCCTCGGACCTTAGCGTGGGCTGCCGCAGTGCGACTCCATACGCGGGGATAATGTGTCGGTTGTAGAGGTGTAAGACTCCGGGATGAATCAAGACTTAATACAGGATTGAAAAGATGATCCTCTTTACTTTTTCAACTTTTTCTGTTTAGGCTTTAGTGTTGTGGATCTATCGGCCAAACAACTGAATTCTTTATGGTGTTCTGTGACCGATGCCGGGCACGATGTGTGGACTTTGACCCTCTTGTAATGACAAAAAAAAACCCGTCTACCATTAAACTCCACCACTGTTTATCATATTTTCACCACTAGCACTGCTTTGTTGCTAATTACAGACTGTAAATCAATGGATGACCCTTCAAACCAGGTGACCCGCGGGTTTCTGATGAGCTGAACAGAAGCTCAGCGGAAGGTTCCCACCATTGCCATCTTTATATTATCACAAGTCTAATTATGAAGAATTGTAGGATTAAATAACATCTAAAGGAATGAGTCAGAATTTGTCCCTACCCCGCCACAGGTGTCATGAAGGTAAACCTGAGCTTTTAAAGCTTTTTTTTTTTTTTACCAGCCTGTAAACATGTTTCATTCTGCTGGAAAGTTGCTCTTTTTAACATGGGAGTCTATGGGGAATTGCTCTGTTTTGCAGCAGCGCCTAGTGGAGGAGGGGGGAACTGCAGTTTTTGGGACTAAACACATAGGCTTCACTTTCTTTTCAGAAAAGAATTAAACTACTGGTCTTCTACTGCTTTATTTCTACAAAGGTAGTACTAAATTCATTTATGCTGCTATATGAAATGAATTGAAATGAAAAAATACTTTATTGCTCCCACAGGGAAATGCAGTATGGTAGCTCTGGTTCTTCTGGCTGCTGGAAGGAAGGATCTTCAGTGAGAGCCTTGTTCAGGTCCACTGCAAGAAGCTAGCAGCTCCATGTCTCTTGTGCAGATCTTCACTTTAACAGCGACATGTCCAGGATGACATCTCTGGTTAACCAGCACTGCAATTCTTTTACATATAATATCTACTGATACATTCATTTTACACAATTTCAGCCTCATAATCTAACAACTGAGGCCATCCTGAAACAACATGTTGCCATGGTGACTTGACTTCTGTGAGCATTTTTACAATAAAAACCAAGCTGAACAAAAATACTAAAAAAATGGCTTCAGGTTTTATGATTTAAAGGAAAAATGCAAGCTTTTAAATTTGATGGTTGTGGTGAATCCAAGGAAAGTGAAACTAGCCCTGAAAGTTGATCTGCTATCAATAAAAATTTTAATAAAGCTGCAAACAGCCTGTTTATGTTTATAGAAAGACAAAACAGGCAAAGTGGCCGGGATAGCTTGTAAACACGAACACGAGTTACACAAAGTGGTGGTCGTTATTAAATAGAGATATTGTGACCAATGCGGGTTTTAGCCGTTTCTTTTCAGGTAATGATTGCATTGGATTTCCAACATGACACTAATCGCTCCCGACGCTCTCGCTGCTTTTGGTCTGAACGCACCATAAGAGTACCAGAAATATTCTTTTTTTAAAAATATTTTTTATATTCTTATGAACACTTGTATTTTTCTTGTCATTAGTTTGGAAATCATGGACTTTTAAAAAAATAAACACAAATAAATAAATACATCCCAGAGAGAAAAATCTTTTTGCAAGGTTCTGTTTATATTTATTTTAATACCTAAAACCAGAAAAAAATACACAAAAAAATCAAACAAAAAAAAAAATCTAAGAATAGGAAAAACAAAAATAAAAATAAAATTTTTTTAAATAGTAGCTTTTTTATTAAAAATAAGTTGTCTTTCTACAAAAGCTCCCTTTGTGGCTCTAAAAGAGTTTTTTTTAGGGTGGCTGAGAAAATTGGCTCTTTGTATTAAGTTTGCAGATTTTTGTTCTAGACTGAAGAACTTGAACGTTTTCTTGATGGATGAAAAACACCCGATGTTTGGGATGCTTATTGGTAATTCAAATCATAAAATGAAGTCTTTCCAGGGGAGTAAAATGTCATGTGACGTCATGTCTGCCTCATTATTTATGCAAAGCAAGAAGTGGTGGTCAACTTAGCAAATTATAGGCCAGATGGTTTGTTGTGAACGTGGAAATCATCTGATCTCTGTGATGTTTCTGGTTATTGTAATCATTCAAATCAAGACGCTAGCATAGGTCACATGGCGTGATCTCACCATTTTTTGAAGATTTGAAGAAAACTATTCTCCCTTTTTAATCCAATGTCTATGATAAACTTTTTCATTATATGTTACCATGTGTGGTCATGTGTTGGATCAAAAAAACCAAAATGCAAATAGAACAAAGCGCTTCGGGGCGCTGTTTTCAGGGTTAAAAGGTTGAAACAGACCCTTCCAACAGAGTTTGCATATTTTAATTTTGTCTCTCCTGAATCCCATCTTTTCCCGTTATTTTGTATGCAGTTTAAGCCAAAATACTCTAACAAGTCATTCATTTTTGTTCATTTTCATCTTTAAAATGACTTAAAAAAGCTTTTGATTTACTTAAACAACCATATTTGACTATTTTTTATTTATTTGTAATCATCTCTAACAAAGCATCTGCATTCACAGTCAAACTGAGACAAATGCAGTCATAATAACATGTGAAATGCACTTCCACCCCTAACATAAAATTAGCCCGTCAGCTCGGTATACATTTGGCAGCAGGAAGGTATCCCTATATTTTTTGAGCGGGTATACTGCCAACTCTTTTGAAGGTGTTTGTCTATGGAGTGTCAAAGCTGTCAAACGATGTTGTCACATAAACATGTCACAGCAAGATCCAATATGTAGCCCCCGTCCGTTGGCTGACAGAGCGACGCCTCCTCCGTTAAATCCTCTCCTCGCCGGCGCAATGTGACTCTTCATAAACAAACAAACTGAGACAAAAGGCAGCCCAATTCCTCACATGTCGAAATCAAATCAGACTCTTTGAAAGCCCCCAAAAAAGAGAAGGAAGCTCCGTCGAGTGAGCGGCTGGAACGACCGGCTTAACTAGCCGCAGCTTTTTGAATCGCATTAGAATACATGAGGACTGGGAGACAGCGCGGTGCTCTCCCCTGGTTCCTAATGTATGACTATTTCATATGGACAGGCGGGAGGGGGAGGCTGTCTGAGGGGGTGATTGACACAGGCCCACATTAGGAGCAGCTTTTGGAAATAGGTCCGTGGAGAGTTGGCGGATGGGGTCTGCTGAAGGAACGGTGCCTCCACGAGGAGCCGTGCCTTCTTAACCCCACTCATTGGTATGCCGATCCGCGGGTAGCGAGCCGTGCTCCGAACGCCAGCCTTTCCAGACTAACCCCCCCGCCCCAACTTCCTCCTCAACTCACCATCTACGCAGACACAATCCCACCGAGGACCCGTGACGATATGCAGCGCAGAATACTGAATCAAAATAGCCTCCAATTAATAATCACATAGTTAGATGGGTTTTTTTTTTTTTTAAGGAAGTTTCTGCAAGGAAAAGTTTAGTTTCAGCTGCACACACACACTTAAACACACACAAAAAACGTCAAAAACATGTCAAGTTTGGTGCAAATAAGAAGGCCCCCGAGTCCGTCCCCGCATGTGACAAAATAAAATGTTTAAATTCGGTTTCAGATCTCGCTGGTGGTCTGTGGAACGGGAGGAATAACATGTCACCGCCGAGACGCTCTCTGCTGTCAGGTACGAAGACAGAAAATCACTTTACCCTATCGTGACTTTGAACTGTGTGACGGTAAGCAGACAGATTGTTTTTGTCAGAGAATCAACCGACCTTGAACCCGACTCTTCTCTTTTCAAACTCTTCCTCCGTACATCTAAAAATATTCCCATCAGAAGCAAACTGATAGGATTTACAAGACCTAATGTCATTGCAAAGAAATGTTCCCACAAACATACGCTACGTATTTTTGTCTTTATCATCGGGAGGGAGTTATCATTTAGCAAGCGCCGGGGTCCAAGGTGAGACAGGATTATTTGAGTACGCCTAATGAAAGGCAGTATAAAAGGTGCATCTCGTGTTGTTTGAAATCAGCTTGTTTTGTTTTTTGGCTACGTTACATGTGCTGGCACTAATTATACAAGCTAGGTAGTCCTCGCACATTCAAAAAAGAAAACTCGACCATTTTTGACATGTTCATTTAAAGTTACTAATCAGATGTAAATATGCAAAGCAGGTCCCGATGGGATTTCTTTGATATGCAAATTGAAAGTGCAAACAAAGGTGGAGGAGATGAAGGCGCTTTTTTTTTCTCTTTTTTTTCAATAAAGGGAAAAAACCTAATGACATCTTGCAGGAAGAGAAAAATCTGAGATAAATCCACTAATGGTATTTTGTGCAACTGAGGCCAACGATAGAAAAATACAACTTTTCTTTTTTATTTCATTCAATAAAATGGTTAAATTCTGCAGAAAATCTTCAAGTTTGAGTAAAGCAAAGAGTAAAATCTTATGTTTTGCCCCTTTTTTATAAAATAAAACAACTAAAAAGTGAAAGAAAACATCAACATGAAAACTAAAACCATAAAAAGTTACTAAGTCCAGAGACTTTATTCGATTGGGTGGGATTTTATGAACTTTCCACACCTTCCTTTGGTTTGCTTTGCATCCAAACCATCGGGACAACGTCATTGCTCGCTCATGGGACAATACTAAACAAATAATAACCAATAATGAAAAAGCAGGAAGAAAAAGATTCAGCAGTAAACAATCAAGTTTTAAATGTTTAAATCGAACCGTAAAATGTGCAGAGCATAATGATGTGAGTACAAGCAGCGTATTCTGATCCAGGGGTTCCCAAACTTTTTCTGCTGGGCCCCCCTTTCATAGACACAAAAATGTCGATTAGGATTAAATAATCATGAAGGTAAACCTGAGCTTTTAAAGCTAAAATGTTTTTTGAACCAGGCTGTAAACATGTTTTATTCAGCTATAAAGTTGGTCTTTTTAACATTAGAGTTTATGGAGAATTGCTCTGTTTTGCAGCAGCCCCTAGTGGAGGGGGAGGGAACTGCAGTTTAAGCACTTCCACAAATGCTTCATGTTTCTAAGCTTGCAGTTGCTGCTTGGTTTTAAACCAGGAAACTGCAGACTACAGGTGAGCTGAGCTTCAGTAAAACATCTGCAGTCATTTATTATTTTTTATTCTACCTTTTCTGTGTTCAGGATGAAAATCCCAGAATGGCTTCATCCTGTTGGATGATATCTTTTTTTACCCAATGTTGACCAGTGCGTGGTCCAGGTAGGGTCTTCACCTTTCAGAAATCAAAATAAGGGACGCCTACCTCAGCTCCTCTGGTCCGGGCACTATCCCCTAAAATTAATATCACATTTAAATCAACATGTCCCCTTGATAATAATAAATTGGTGATTATTTAGCTGTAGGTTTTTGTTGCATATATTTTCACAAAAAGAGCAGATATGAATTTTAAGCAGAATTATGCGTTTATGCGGTTGTTTTTGATCTCTTTAAGGCAAAATCAGGCATCTATGTGGTCATTTTTAATCTCTATAAAGCAGAATTAAGCGTTTATACGGTTGTTTTTAATCTCTTTAAAGCAGAATTAAGCGTTTATGCAGTCATTTTTCATCTCTTTAAAGCAGAATCAAGCATCAATGTGGTCATTTTTAATCTCTTTAAAGCAGAATGAAGCGTTTATGTGGTCATTTTTCATCTCTTTAAAGGGACTTTATGTATCTTAAGTTTTTTGAACTACTGACTGCCATCTATGGCTCTTAGCGGCACTGCAGCCTCCACAGTAGCTCCTGCATGACAAACTGGATCTATTTTCTAGCATGAAATACGTTCATTTACTCACCCAGACAGTTTTGGTGTAACTTGAACTCCTTCGGGAGATATTTAGATCCACATGCGATCACTGTACATCCAATATAATGGGAGTGAATGGGAGAAGCTCACGCAGCCTCTAAACACAACATTTTTTGCCACAAAACTCTTTCATTTCACCAATAAGTTGTAATGAATCACTGGTCTGATCCCTCTGTGAGCTCCATTCGGCTCGTTAATTTACAGCCATTACAGGCGCTGTGGTGCGGCCCAGAAGTGACGTCATCGAAGCCACCGCTTCAAGTTAATGGCTGTAAATAACGACAGATCGCCACAAAAAGCAACTCTGAGCCGCATGAAGCTTTTGTGGCAGAAATTGCTGTATTTATTTCACATGAACGCGCTAGACACCACAGAAACAGTGCGGGAACTTCCGACCCGAGGTAGGGTCAGGAAAATAAGATACAGGCTAATACATGCACCGGCGCTGAACTGCTGAGTCAGTCTGCTCATCAAACGATGTTTTAGTTATAAAGGGTCAAATAAAAAGGCTATTGTAAAGATATTTTTCAGCAAAATCGTACATTTAGTCCCTTTAAAGCAGAATCAAGCATTTATGTGATAATTTTTTCTCCTTTAAAGTGGAATTATCTTTTATTCCACATGCAAACTCATGTAAATGTGTCCTATTTACTGTACTTTACCACCCCTTACGTCAATACAAAATGTCAGATATGGAGCAATAACGAGTTAATGCACTGTATCTTTACAAATCTATGATTCTACATGTATCCAAGGCAGCGACCGACAAAGATCTCCTGTACGACACGCAAACAGGCGTGACAGTGCTTTTACGCCCTCCTCCTATCATAACAGCAACTTACCGGCCAGTTATCTGTTTGATGGGATGTAAATGGAAGGTCAGTGTTTCCATAATTTACACCAGAACCATAAATCACGTTATATGATCCGTGCATGTGCTCGCCGGTGTACGGCACGGTATCTTTGAAGACTTTGTTTTCCTCTTTGTGTCACTTACTGTCTACCTGCATCCAGATTAACGGCTGAAACTGGGCCCGCTCAGAAACGCAATCATCATTTTCTGCATGCGAGCACAACGCCGGCCCTCCGACTGGACGCTGACAAAAGTCCCTTTGTGGTCAACGATGGGGAGCAGTGGAGGGAAACTGACTTTTATTGACACGAGGCTGTCAGAATGGAGACGGCGCCGCTGTTCATTTCCAATTTCAGCCCGCAGATTGGAATCTGCCACTGGGCTCTCCAGTGTCTCAAGCACCATTTTCTGAACCTATGGTGTGGAAAACATGATTTAATTCCTGTTCAATGCCTTTCATCAGATTCTCCATCTCTCCAAATCGTCTCTCTGTGGCATCATATTGAAGGAGTAATTGTGCATCACTGTGGATGGAGGAGTGCAGCGTCCTCTGGTAAAGCCGGAGGAAAGATTTCAGACGGCCAGTTGAACCCACGCCCCCTCGGAGCGGAAGGTGGAGTTTGGTGAAGGAGCGCTTTAGATCATCATTCCTGCTTAAATCAGGCACTTAACGCACAGCGCATGATTTTTCCTGATCAGGAAGCGACTCGTTGGATATAAAAACTACTGAAAAGTCTTATCAAAGTATACTAGACTATGGCTACAGTTAGATGAGTTACATAAGATACAGTTTATTGGATGCTACTTCGTTAACTATAAAACCAGAGGCAGAAGGAATTAGATTCAGCTTCATCGGCTACGGTTACATGATGTTTTTTTTTTTTGGATTTAAAATCTTCTTCAGGCTTCCCTGGAAACAATAATTCTGAAAGAAGTTTTACATGGAAAACAGGTTTTCTTAATTCTGCATAAGATGTGTGAGGTGGGAAGGGTTGTGATTGGACAGGGGGAGGAAGTACAGGAAGTAAACGAACTCGACTCCAACATGAAAAACCACAAAATAAGAAGCATTCTTTAAGGCGGAATTAAGCGTTTACGCGGTTGTTTTTCATCTTTTTAAAGCAGAATTAAGTGTTTACACTGTCTTTTTTAATCTCTTTAAAGCAGAATCAAGCGTTTACGCGGTTGTTTTTCATCTTTTTAAAGCAGAATTAAGTGTTTACAATGTCTTTTTTAATCTCTTTAAAGGGATACTCCGCCCTCAGAATGATGTGCCTTCATTTGTTTACTCACCCTCATGTTGATTGAGATGTTGGAACACTTTCTTGATATTCATCATGTAGCCGGAGATATCGGG
>JAVQJG010092051.1:0-22355 GCA_036024015.1 Craterocephalus amniculus | reverse complement strand
TATATATATATATATATATATACATAAGGCTTTATATACACATTTAGCCATATAATTATACATACATACATACATACATACATGGGAAGAAAAAGTGAAAGATTCATTGGTATACATATACATGCACACCTATACCTACCCATGCATCTTTCTCTTACTTTTTCTCCCCATAATTATAAAGCTATATGTGTATATAAAAAAGTATGGGGGAAAAAAACACAGATTCATTATTTCCATAAACTCCACATGATACCAGTGCGTACAGATCATGTGAAGACTAAGCTGGAAATTACACTTGCCAGAACTGTATTGCCCCTTTGACACATATTTGGTTTTTCTGTAAGAAACTGCAACTGCTGAGCAAAGGAATTTGTGTTCCACCCCAGAGACAATAAATACAGTTCACTGTCTGTGCTGTCGGCCCTAAACAACAAATCTTTTCAGGCTGTACAGTGTTGAGGTTGTTGCCTCTGCATGCAGTCAGGGAGAGTTGCTTTCACACCACAATGATTATGCAGTCACCTGCATCACTGACCAGCGCTTCGGAGCTGTTTGGGCAATTTGAGCACAGCAGATCCTCAAAGCTGTTTGGGTGCAGGAAGACCTGCATTAAAAGCTGCTCACTGATCATGAGAGATGCATGAAAAGATAGAAACATTACACAGCACTTAGTCAAGGTAAACAACCATGGATAAAATCTTGGCACCTTGTGGACATGTATATCTGAGCTTGAAAGTGGCAATCTTTGGATCAAATTCCAGTTGCAGCACTTTATAGCAAATATATGTCATGTTAAATATTCTGCATCTATGTGTGAATGAAGCAGAGCGGTACATCTGTAGGCAAAAAGTCACCTTGGCTCCATCCTAACTCAAGTGGAATGAATCATCCAACAAGTGGAACAATAACTATGTCTGATAGTTAATCTTATCATCCAAAAACAATGCCTTAAATCACTGAAACAGCATGTCATTTTGGGTGCATGAGCTGGAATTCTGTTATCCATCAGTGCGTATAGTATAACCGCAGGTCAGCACTACGAGCTCAAGAAAATCCACTTCTGACTGGAACTTGTTTCTCTATAAAACAGTGGAGCCTTTTAAGAGAGCTGCTGTTTCTCTATGATTTTTAACAGAAAAACAGCAAAATATCATCATATATTAATTAAAGTTTGACTACATTCTATGGAGCTGTACTTTAATTAAAAACTTAGTTTCTTCATTATTTTAAATTTCAGCTCACATGCATGTAAATCTTTGTTTTCACCTTCCCCATCTTCCGTTCATCTTTAATTTTCTTCCACTGTTCCACAAAAAAAAAAAAAAAAAAGCTCCAAATACTAGCTTAGGTTGGTAGATAGTAAACTAACAGAGAGTATTTTATGGTTCACGTCCAGACTGTCAAATTTGTCTGGAGCACATTCCACAAAGTGCTGCTGCACACGGTGGGTAATAAACAGTGGGAAACAGAGCACAGCAGGCTGTATTTAGAAAGAAGGGAGGAAAATGGATCAGCCGGAAGGAGATGCATTTTCACACAACTTCCTGAAGCCATTCCAAGCTCATACTCCAAACTCCCCTCCTCGCTCTGCTATCAGTACAACAATTTCCTTCCTGCAGGTAATCCAAAGCAATACTGACCAGGAGTTTATGAGATGCAAGTATAATGCAAAGTTAAATATTTCAACACAAATAGTTGATCATTTCAGGGGTGAGGAATAAATGCACTTATATTTGGACTGAATCTTGCGTGTTGGTAAACTTCGTCGATGCACAATGATCCTCAAACCTGAGGCCATAATTTTTTTAATTGCACACCAATATATAAAACGCTCTCAGGGGGCTGGCAGGAAATACAACAGATGAGTCAAATGTGTCAGTCTGTGTTTACATTGAAGGGGCTTCGGATCCATGTGCAGGTTCAGCTATAAACCTTTTGACAATGGCTCTTTTTTTATACATAGCGCATGTCGATAAACTCTGCGTGAACAGCTCTTAATGAGGTTCGTCATTCACTCGTAAAAGGAGGAAGCCGGTCACAATAAGCTGGGAGCCACATGCCTGTCAACCCACCGCCATGTCTGATGTGCAGTCATTGCATGTTTTCCACAGAGCCAGAGCCGAGTCGGAGGGGAATCTCACACAGCAGTAATCATCAAATATTAACTGGAATTTTTAAGTGATGCTACTTCTTAAACAATCCTTATAATAAACACCTTTCACATCCTCTTTTAGTCCTTTACTTTTGTAGTCATTCACACATTTTACCTCCTTACATGTTACCTGCTTAAGGCTTATTTCCCCCTCTTCTGGTTTGTCCTTACCTCCTCTCTTTGATGCTCTATAATTAGATGTTTTTTAAGGGGACAGTAGACACAGAGACAAGATAAGAACACGATGACCTAAAGAAAATATGGTGTCACATCCTCACTATTTCGACCCACATGCATTTTCTCTTCTTTTGATGTCTAATTCACCAAGTAAAGATTGAAATAATCTTATTTACAGTGTCACTGTCGCAGCAATTCCCTGTCCTTTATCATGGGGGAAATCATTTATAACAGAACATACTTACACTAAGCACAATCAGTCTTGCTCTGGGTAGCAGCTCACGAGTACTAGTATCAACAAGGAACTGGCACCAAAGGCAGGGAAATGGATGATATCATCACCATTATCATATACTGTAGGTTTTTTTTTTGTTTTGATTACGTAATCATCACCATGTTTCTGTTGGTGGTGACGGGCTGAACTAAATTACAGCGTGTTTCTGGATCTCTCTGTTTGACCTGCGTGTTTGTTTTCCGGGACTGTGCAGCAGGATCCTGCCCATACCCAAATATCCTGAGTGCATGGAAAACACCATGGGAATAGAAAGTCAAGATTTCCCTGTTTACTTGTGCAAATGTGTGTCTGAGGGCATTTGAGCATGTGCCAACTCTGTAGACAAATAGACTCTAAGAGAGAGCGGTCAAATATTGAAATATTGCTCAATGTCAAGACAATTGGAGTGTATAATTCTTCATTTTTTATGATTCATTAAGGACATCAGCGGCCCCTCCCAAGCCTGAAAGTCGTAATCACTAAAAAGGGTCTTGGGGCGGTAAATATTACGTGGCAGAAATGTGATCTGTGGTTGTAAAATTGTGCTGCTGTTAGCACGAGAGCTCAGAGAGAGATCTTTCTGCAGTGTGTCATACGTGTGTGCCAGTGCCACAAAAAGGCACATTTCAGCTTTGAGACCCAGACCAATCAGAAATGTACTGCCTGACGAGTTAGCCCAATCTGGTGTGTCTCAGTTCCACTGAGTCCAGGGCTGAGCTCTTTCAGCTCACTCCCATGCATGCACAATTGCTTGCATTGTGCTCGTCCAGCTGCACAAATTTACGCCACTGCCAAGCCAAACACAGGACGATAAGCTTGTGACCACAAGAAGTTAGATGACTGGTGGGAGCATCAACAAAAGCGGCAAAAACAGGTAATCAGGTCGTTTTTGGAGACGGAAAGAGAGAACGGACTATTGATGCAATTATTTCTTTATTGTGTGTGTTTATTGTAGATATTCAGTCATTTTGAAAATACTCAGTTGCCCAAATACAACAAGCCCAAAAACAATAAATAAACAACATATAAGATGTTGAAACTGAGATATTTTACATTTTCATGGACAATATTAGATCATTTTTAATTTATTTGAAGCTACACATTGAACACTGTGTAGCATCCCCTCGTCTTTTAAAAACTCTGTAAACGTTTATCTTTCAATATGCTCCAAATGTTTTCTTATGACTATAAGATGACTATTTCTGATTGACTATAAGTCAAAGGACTGCACTATAGATGGGCGAGTTCTCCTGTGAAGCCATGCTGTTGTGATGGATGCAGTATCTAAACACTGTCTTACTGAAATATGCAAAACCAAACAGAAAAACCCAGTACCATCAGAGATGCAGCTTTTGAACTGATTGAATAGCTGGATGGTCCCTCTCCTCTTCAGTCCACAACACATCCATGGTTTCAAAAAAGAATTTGAACTTTTTTCATCTGACCACAGAAAAGTTTCCCATTTTGACCCAGAGAAGATGGTGGTGTTCCTGATTGAGCTTTAACTTGAATGTGTGGATGCAAAACAAGCTGTGTTCACTGACGGGGATTACTGTTTCTGATCAGAGAAAATCATGTGTGTTCATGTTTTAAATGCAGTAATGGCTGAGAGCCTGTACGTCACAAACATCCAGTGGCCTTTTCCTTCAGCATACAAAGATTACTTCTGTTTCTATTAATCTTGTGATATTATACAATGCAGATGATCCCAGATACAGTCTGGACAAGTCAGCAGTTTATCGCAACAAGACAAACCAGAGTGCTCGGAGAGGACCCATGCATACACAGGAAGGCCCGTGTTCAAACCAGCAACCATCTCACTGTGAGGCCACTATGCAGGCCAACTTTTGGGATTCAGCATATTTTGTTCAATTGGGAATAAAATCAAGAGTTTATCAGACATGCAAACCATTCAATTCTGGTTTTAGCTCAGATTTTACACAGTGCCCTGATTTTTTTTTTAACTGAGGTTGAACATGTCCACATTTTCTTATTTCAAGATCAACCACATAAACCCGTATTTGTGGCGCTGTGCATTTCTGTTGTCTGTGTCAGGTTTTGCCACGTCATCTGTCCCTCCAGCTTAGCCTCATTACTTTCTGTTGCCTGCTTCTTCTCATCCTACTCTCCCCCCGGCTCCCTCCATCCCATTCTCAGCAAGGAACTCAAAATGACTAAAAAAAGGACAGAAAACACAGCTCACCTGAGAACCGACTGCAAATTGTCTGGTTCATCAGAATTCTCAAAGGATATCCATAAAGCTATGCGCAGATGTTTTTATATATATATTTTTTTTAAAAGCACATTATAAAATGATAAAACTTGCAATGACGAGGAATCACTGCAGAGAAGGAGTGATTTTTGATTTGATTTGATTTTTTTTAATTTGTATTATATTCATAATACATAAAAGGGAAATTGAGATGGTAAGAAAAAACATACATAAAGAAAGTGCAGGAGAGATAAGAAAGCCAAAAACACACTTATTCAAAGTATCTCCCCGAACTGATTAAAAAATAAAATACATTACACACACAGTGGCAAACAGCAAAGAAAACAAACAAATCAATGCACAAATGACAAAATGACAATCAAGGGTAAAGGGAAAAATGAAATAAGTAAAAAGAAGCTATTTAGAGTCTTGATGTAACAGATGGGACTTGAGTGCGGACTTAAAATGAATCAAAGATGTAGTTGTTTTTGCCAAATAAAAATATGAATTCCAAATAGTGAACCTCTAACTAAAAGAATATTTATTTGTGTGGTACAAGGAAGAGGAAGATGAAGTTCAACGGATTTTCTTGTAATGAAAGAATGAATCTGAGAGTTAACTGTAAAGAATTCCTTGAAAGATTTATTAAGAAGATGTGGGGAATAAATATATTTATAAACAAATATGCAAGTTTGAGGTATATTAATGTCAAAGATTGACTGGCTAGGCAAGCTGGCAAGCCTAGCACACTTCTTTTGTCTAATAAATAGTTTCTGTAAATTAGTATGGTTATGTGCTTGCCCAAACAATGTTACAATAACTGAGGTGTGGATAAATTAAGCTCTAATACAGTGTATGAAGAACATCCTTCGAAATAGAACCTCTAATTTTTCTGATGATACCAATGGACTTTCTCACTTTGTTGTTGACGAGGTTGATGTTCTCTACCCAAGTCAGTCTCTCATCGATCACAACTCCCAAGAATTTGTTAGATGAAACTTAAGTTACATTGTTTCTTTCAACTGAAATTTTTGTATTAGATTTACAATATTTTTTATTTTTACCTGTAAATATAATAAAATGGTTTTTTTTATTTAAAGATAGTTTATTAATGGTCCAAAGCATGACTTGATAATATCAAGTAGCCACTGAGATATATTACTGTTTTAAAGTAGCATATATGACAACGTCTCATTTTTATTGTGCGTACTGATGACTTATTTAAGAGTAGCTTAATATCATTAATGTGACTTTACTACAAATGTGTGAAAATAGCCCACACAGAGGCAAACATAATGAATCCTATTTACGACCCACCCCAGTCCTGCATAACAATGGCTCTTTCCCTCATCCTCTACATTGTGTGGCTTCTCTACCCAATCGTGGTGCAGCCACAAGCTGATAATGGAAGAGAGTAAGGCAAGGGCACGCACAGTTCTAGCCGCCATCTCTGGCACGTTAACCCCACACAGCCAGAAGCGAACCCCATAGGCACTGCCATCCAAGAAGACTGATCAGTCATTTATAATGGCGAGGGGACTGAAGCCATGATGGGGGGGGGCTGTTTGGTTAGAGAAGGCTAACCAGGGAAACTGTCCCTAGCCCTGCTAATCACCACTGAAGAAGGGTTTAGGAAAGGAAAGAAACACTCCGGCAGCCAAACCACAGAGATGGCACTCATGCAGCTAAATCTGTCAGTCTGACTACCTTGCCAGATACAGGGTGCCTCACACAAAACCAATGATTTTATGCTAAATACCAAGAGACATTGTGGCCACACACACACACAGACACACACAAACAAGGATATTTAATGCTCTATAGCAACTACCAAACACAGTTGTAGAACATGCTGTATTGGCTAGATCAGACATGTTACATCTCCTTCATAAACACTATTTTCTGGAGAAAAATAAAGGATAAAGAGAGAGTTGTAGTTTATATTACAACTATTTCCTGGATGGAACCGGCTAAATGCAGGAGCAGGGACTCGAAGAAGTCGCTGAAAATGGCCAACAAATAGTGTGATGCATACGGTATGATGGCAAACTGTACTCGCGCCACTTTATGCTTGGATTGAATTGACATGATGTGAGTGAGCATCGCAGGTGGCAGGAGCCAGATTTAGAACAGGGCAAGGCTAGATTTTCCTTTTTTTCTCTATGCTGAGAGGCAACGGGCTCTATTCCTGCCGGCACGTTTACTGCTTCAATTGAGCAATACTCTGTTTTTTTCATCAGGCACATATTGAGAATTGTCCCATGTTTGTCAAAACTGGAAATAAAATCAATGTTTATCCTTTTTTTCTTTTTTTTTCTTTTTACTTACTGAGCAACGTCCAGATTTTCTTAAAAAATCACCAAAGGTTGGCCCTAAAAGTAAGTCGGTCTCCGTTTGCCCATGTTCAAAGAGCAAGAATATTCATATTCATAGCCCTGCTGCAAAATATCTTTATTCTCTGTTGCTGAATTTACTGTTTAGGACAGTTATTCATTGGAGACGGTCTTTATTAAACTCAGCTGTTGAAATTACAATGCTAACAGATTCAGATTAATCCCACAGCCGTTTTGAGTGCAGCGCCATCTTGTGGCGCTGCCATTTTGGATGGCAATAGCAACTCTAGCTTTAAGACAAAAAACCAGAACAGACAGACATTCCCCCACACCTCAGTGTAATAATACTAGATACTGTGTAACTTAAGTCAATGATCCAATGATCCTAAATAGTATTTTTTCATAAGTATTAAAGATTGCTTACTCAATCACGAGCTTTTGATGAACAACAAAATACAAACTAGAGGTCTCTCACAGAGGGAATGAACATCACCTTCCTGCACACAGTGAAACCACGTCCATGTCTGTTCCTCTGGATTAGTGTACCAGCCAGTTTCAAAGCGGTCTTCTGAAAAATACATTTAAATTATTTACATGAACCACAGGCAAATAACGTTACCAATATTAGAACCTCTACAACTTCTAATAATGCAACCTGGTGCGCAAAATTCACACCTCTACAAATCTTCTATGAGGCTAGGACAAAAGCCCAAATGTTTTTTTTTCCTTCCATTGCAGGTGTACGCTTTATTCCGATTCAAAATATCTTTATTTACTCTCAGTAATAAGTCTCTTAGTGCATTTGCACTAACTAGCATAAAATCACGATTTGATGCACCATGTTAAGCTTGACAGCAACATGAAGGAAGGATTTAGTATTGGATTGAAAACTTTCCACTGAAACTGACCGAGTTGTTGTAATTGGGAATAAAACCTTCTATTTTTTTCCACTTCTATCAAACGTCCCTGAGTCGTTCTGGATGGAATCGGTGTGAACCACAACATCTCAGGTGAACGAATGAAAATGTCTGTGTTCTTTGCATTCATTTTTGGTTTGTTCGTTTGTTTTAATTCAGTTTTCCACTATTGTTATAGAAACCAAGAACTGCACAAATCTTCCCAGAATTCCTTGACATCATTTAGGAAATGAATCGGTTCTCTATACAATTATCTCTGACAGGCACAAAATGCCACCGCAAAAATGACGATTGCCAGCATTTGGCCGGATTAGTCGATATGTTAGGTAAGGTTGAGGCAGCTTTGAGTGACAGCATGGCTTTTTCCTTAGAAACATGCATGTCCCCCAGGATCTAATTCCAATCCATTCATTGCTTGTATTTCCAAAAAACATACAGCAGCAGTGGGTCAAAGACAACCTCAAGGCTAGAAAAAGGACATTTGGAAAGCCTTTCTGTGACTGAACTGTAGTTTAAATGCCTTTGGACACTTTTCCTTTACGGGATAACCTTGGAGATTAATGGTCCTAGTTTTATGTCATAACCCTGTATCTTATCTTCTGTGTTTCCGTCTGTATTTATCAACTAGCCCACATGCATGAATGTAAAACTTCAAGATCGCTTATCTCAAACTGCAGACCAGCTCTAAAGGGTCTATTTAGGAGAAGAAAAAAATGACAGTCTGTAGTTTGAACCCCATTGTTTCAGAAACTATTCATATAAATCTGTGTAAAATCATGGTGTGAAAAGATTAATTATGCATAGGAATGGTAATGATGTCTGTCAACAGGATAATTTGCAGAAAAATCCCAGGTAATGTGATTGTGTGACCACTGGGGGTTTAATGTGAGGATTAGTGCTGACTGCATTTTAGGCTATCAGACCAGAAAAAGGAAAAAAAAATTCTACAAAGTTCAATTCATCCACTGATCATGAACACATTACTGATGAGTCTCTTTAAAACAGTAGGAATACGAGCAGGGAGCAACCTCATGGGCCACATGCAGTGTGAACTCTTGATCTCCAGCAAACATAGTGATCGTGTGCCATCAAAACTCCACACAGAGCCTCTCTGGAGAAATATGTCACAGGCGCATGAGCCACCTCAGATCTTTCACATCAGCTTAATGGCGCTCCAAAACGCTATGGCAACTGCTCATAAGGATAATCTCTCCTGGGTGTGAGATGCAAACAGATCTAATGCGTTTGAGGAGACAGCAGCGATTACGTTTCTGAGAGATGATAGAACATACAAATGAAAAAAAACGTTTTCAGCAAACCACAGCTTGTCTTTCGAAACACTTGACTCTCAAATGACAGGCACCAGGTTATCCGTTACGTAACGGTCTCCATCACTGTTCAAAACATGAACAAGTTCTCCTGTGTAGGCCCTGCTTGCTTTCAGGATAGAAAAGCTGCAGAGTTTAATTTTCACAGCGCTCACACTGCATGATGGAACCTGCAATGAGACAGTGAAGGTCACAGAGTGGTGAAAAGGAGAAAGACCAGAGGGAATAAGAGAAAAAGACTCCGAAAAACAGACATGTAAACACTCGCTTGACATAAGCGCAGCGCCATTAACCATGAGCAGATCAAAGGTGCCATTGCTGCCTCTAAATTGTAGTCAGACATTTTAAAAGTTAGACATTAAACTGCTTTCATGGTAAATACTGGTTTGAAGGGAATATTAAGTGAGTGTTGAGGAGTCACATTATGAGCTTTTTCAACTCTGACTTTCTTTATGTTGCTTCATCCTTCAACCCCTATCCTACACTAGACCAATCGACTGTCACCAAACTGTCATTCTTTACTACATACACCTCCCATTCTCAGAGTTTTCCCTTTCACACACTCACACAGACATATCCACACAGGGCCTCCTCTCCTCTGAGTGACCTTGACTCTCTTGCACCCCAGGGCTTGTTCATTCCTTCTCTTCTTCTTCTGTCTCACATGCTCTCTCCATCTTTTCCTTTTCGCCTCCACAGTATTGTCTGCCTCTCCGGCTTTCGCCTCCTATGACTCCTTCACCGGCCAGCTGATGTTAACCGCCGCGGCCCATTCCCTCCTTCTCCCCGAGACGCAGAGGAGGAAGGGACGGAAGATGGCAGAGAAAGGAGAAATGAAAGACCTCCCCCTCCTCTGCAATCTAGTCAGCTGAGAGAGTCTACTATAAAAATAACTCCAGCACTAAGAAGCTGCATCAACAAGTCTGTTATATATGGAGCTTGGCATCTCTCTCATGGGCATATTTTCTTTAAAAAAACAAAACTTTGCTCATAGAGGATTTATCATATCAACTCTAATACTTCATCCCGTTGGAATCTGTACGCAGCCTAAAAATATCTATTAAAGGCAGCAAAGGTTACGTCTCTTGCCTTTCATTTGATAGTTCTTTACATTATGACTAATTCAACATTATGTAAGTGTCAAAGTCTCAACAGGCTGCAGGTTTATATATAAAGAAAAAGAAAACCGACTCTTTAGAAATTCAGTGTAATTTCTCGGCAGTGCAATTTGCACAATTCAAAGTGTGATTAGATTTTGTTCTAATCAGCTGACGTGGCTTCCTGTTGCAGCGGGGAGGATGAAGAGCACTCTCCGAGGAACAGTAAAACAGCAGGTCCAAATCCACGTTTCGTTGCAGGTGTTCCTACAAAAGCATCTAATTGCCTAGCATTGCAGTCTGTTCCTCTGACTCCAGTCTTCCTTGAGATTTTCCCAACGGCTCAGCTCACAAGATGCATCTGTATCATAAACGTAGGCTGCTAACCATTTAACTATTCATTCAAAGCTAAATAAACTTAAGCTGAAATGACAGATTGATCCATGAAATGTCAAATGAGCTGATTAAGCACCCCTTACAAACACTTCATTCCTGTATCAGTTTGTGTACCTTTTCTAAAGGTCTCTGTTGTGATCTGATGCACAAGGGTTGAGTATTTTGTATCTAATCCAAGGTTTGCATCCAATATCAATACATCCATCTTACAGGACAACAGCAGAGCTTTCATCTGCTTTGTTTTAAACAATATCAAGGAAATACAAGGCATTGTGAATTGATGCCACCAGAAATCCTTCTTTAAGGTTTGATCACAGAAACAGGAACTTGTTGAGCACAGCTGCTAAGCCAGATACCCCTTCCCTGGGCTTATAGCTCTTTTTTTCAATTCATCTTTCTCTAAAAGGCGTGGACAATACAAGACCGCCACAGCATAACTCCAAATAATTTCCCATTCCACATTAGTAAAACAACCATGAAGTTGAGGGACATCATCAATTTCTACAGGGCAATAATAACAGAGGAGGTTAGGGAATCGCAGTCCTCTGCTGACACTTACACTTCATACCATGTTAAAGACACCCCACAAATCCCCTCCATTTTGCATTTCATTTCCTGAGCGGTTCAACAAAAAAAAAAACTTTGATGCATACCAACAATTTGCAGACGCCATCAAACCGAGCACTGTCAAATCCCGGAGGGCTGCGAAGGCCTTTTAAAATCAGAGACAAGGTACTGCAGTAAATCACGTAGTTAAATCACATCTTAACAGTGTATCTAAGCTTACTATATGTTAAATTGTCATTTCAAATAGTGGCTAATTAATAACAATGGGATCTTATTCATATTCTGTAAGTCATCCATTCCAAATGTTGATGAAATATGTCAGATTCATGCGATTCCTCTTTTTAAAATGATCCCATCTGTTTGCGGCATAACCTTTTTATTCTGAATTTTATGAATGAGGAGACTAAAATACAATAATAAATAAATAAAGCCCTCCTGAGGAGCTACTAAGTGCAGCTTCTGCATGCCAAACCTAAGTCATTTAGATTGGTAGCCCTTGCCAGAAGTTTGGACTGCAGCCCGAAACCGAGGCCAACATCAACTTAAATCAATACTGAAGCTGACGGCATTACTATAAATCATACTCAAGTCATAGATTGTTGAGGGGTTTGTCAGACTAAGTGCTGGACCACATATTAAATAAATTCAAGGCAATTTGTTCCTGATGTACACAAACTATATCTCCAGATGTAGCTCTACAAAAAAAAGAGGAAAATAACAAAATGTCAGCTTATGGAGTGAAAGCAAACGCAGTGATTTTTTTCTTTAGCTTCTATTGTAAACTATTGGGTTTTACCCTGTATTTACACCAAACTTCACTTTGCAATAAGACTGCAGTGATAAAGGTAATGAGTTGACACTCCTCCACCTTCAGGTGCTTGCAGACAAATATATAGATCAGAGATATGCATTACACACAAACCTAGCTTGTATTTGAACTAGAGGTGGGACAATAAATCGATCAATAACCAAATTATCGAATCGCTGTATTACTGTATCAATAAAATATCATATTATGAGATTCCCAATCCTAATTTGAACCTAGCTCCCTTTCTACAATCGATCAGTAAAAGCACCTGTACCTGTCCAGCAAACCTGTACAGTCAGTTCATGCAAAAGCCATCAACAGATGAAACTGGAAATCTTCATTTACTGGTCGGTGTCATGTTGAAAAGGTGAAAACCGCCCCGTGTTTTAGCCGGGAATAAACCTCCATCACTGGAGCTCTTGCTGCAGAGAAAAGTGTAGCACAGACTCTTCACAAGTTGGGGGCAGTCCTGTGGTGTGGTGGAAATTGGGGTGATGATGCTGCCTGCTCTCTTGCTTTCACACTCACTGGTTGTTAAAATGGAAAAACGTGCACTATCATGTGAGAAGCCACATACAAACCCAGTGTGCTGAATTACTGTTTTACTGAAGGTTTTTTTTTTGTAAATAACGAGCTGAAAAAAAAGGAAATATTGGTGAGTTAATATAATTTTAGAAAACCAAGACAAGAAGTCTTAGGTTAAAAAAATCGAAACATATTTCAAAAAGATACAAATGTAAAAAATAATGAATTGGGTAAAAAACAGATGTGCAACTAATAATTAATGGGAATTTACAACAAATCTCCCACAGCAGCATTCTGTCCATCATTGGTAGACTAAATAGTTGTTGACTGTTTTCTACAGGGTATAAATAAATATTCATCCATCAGACGAAGGTAGCATGAGGGCCGGCAGATAATTGTAAAATATATCCAGCCTGCATTTATCAAACAAATTTGGGATTTGGAAAATGAAACCATTAGTGCAGAGATAAACCTAAAATTTGCACCACAGCCATACTAGAGATCTGAATTTGCCATCACTTTCTTGGGAGAACGTGATTTTGGGCCACTTCATCCTCTTTATTTAGGAGGATTCTGATATATCATACAATACAAACGTGTATCACACTATTCCAATAATCCATTCCTTTCAACTTTCAACAATTGACTTAAATTTCCTTTAGTTGTTTGTTTGGCAATGAAACACCCACTCATGTGAATCAAGTAAAAGTGTCATTTAGATTTTGAGCTCTACGGGAAAACGAAGATCCAACCCAATGGGAGTCATTCACTACGGTTGTCCACGTAAAAAGCTCTACTACTGAACTTACAGCCCATGAATCCCTGAAAACGGCTTTGTAAGCTACATGAGCAGCTCTGTGAGAACTTACATAAAGCATATATATGGTATATAGGTCTGATGTTACATGGGTGTTATGTTCCCTGGTCCATAATCAGAGATCTATGATCAGGTGTTTGCCCATGAATTACCCGACACTATAATGCATTAACTACCTTATCATGTATTTAAGTGGGACTGTAGCTCATACAGGGTGGAGGGAAATTTGCATTTATGAGCATAAGATATCTAACAAAATATTTACAGAGGTCACAAACCAAGAGAGAACCGGTCTTTTTCAAAACCTTTCACCATTCGGTGGAGGAAGTCCCACCTTTATAAATCACGCAAATTCATCATAAAACTCTCCTTTTATGGTCTTTGTTCTCTAATATCTCAGAGAACGAAAACACCAACTAACTAATCCAGCAATAGAAAAGCTGCCAGAGAAAAGGGCCACCAAGGTAAGTTGCCCTTCAAAAGGCTCAGTTCCCATGACCCTCAGCAACCACGAGCTACAAATACAGCTACAGACTTTTACTACGAAGATTTCTTTTTATTTTAAAGCAAATAAGTTGCCAGTTTCTTGTCATTTGAAAGCAAGTTTAACATGCCTCTGCATGATCCATCTTGGGATGAACTAAACTAAAAACTACCAAAGCAGAATGACAATACTTGAGTGAATAAAAAGAAAATATCTGCAAGCTAGCTGTAACAGATAATACACTAGATAATGTCAATTATTTGCTAGAAGAATTACTGACTTTGGTATTTTAAAAGGTGACTACTCACACAAACATTGCTGTACAAATATTAATCCTAACTCAAGGCTTAACTAATTATTTTATTTGTAGTGTAAGCTGCCACTGCAGCCTTGGCCAGTTCATACTATTATAACATGACATGCTTTATTTCTGTTTCCTTTTTTCTGCATTGGGATCATGTGTTGCTTTCAAATCATGCTCACGATTTCTCGATTGTATGACAGAGAATTGTGTACATAAAAGTAAAAATCAGATCTTTCACTTTCAGTTTTCTTTTTTGTTAGCAAGATGAGTAGGACTCAGTTTGAGGTTGTAAATAAACCGAACATAGCATCGCAATCATTATATAACCCACTTATTTGTAGAATACAAAGTAACTTGTCAATCAAAAGCGAGACAAGGCTTCTCCAGCTTTATTATCTAGTTTACTCAAGGGAACAAATATTTCAATAGTGAATATTATGCTTTATTAAAGAAGCTTTTTAAATGCAAATGAGAGCTTAAACTCATCAGAATAAGGTTGACTGGGGTATTAAATCAAGTATAAACTGGGATTTTCTAATACTGTATGTCAATAAAAAAATATCAGATTGCCTAAATATATCATCACAGTAATCTAACCAACATGTAATTAACTTTTGGTAAGTTTTCCCAAATACATTTTAAAAAACAAAGAAGAAGAAAACTACTATTGAATTTCTAACACTGAAAAGGTGTTTTTGTTGGTGTTTGGTATTATACTGTATGTCGTTATGGTGGGCTGGATCAGGTGGGCAGATTCAGGCTGTTAAGGGCAACGCATGCTGATTTGATTGAGTGGTGGTGCAAATTCAAACAAGAGGAACAATCAAAAACAATATTAAAATCTGAAGGCACACTGTTTACTCAGCATCTGAACCTTTCATGCAGCAATCAAATGTGTTTCTCTGCTTACCTGTGTTGTGGAAATATGCCCAAAACTGTTGTGTCTGCACAACAAAAAGCATCAGGATATGTTTCAAAGATAAACATGCGTTTAACTAAAAGCAGCAGATTTGTATGCAAGCACAACCTCTCTGCTGTTACTGACATTTCTGATTAGTTGGAGCAATTTAATGACTTTTTTCTCAGTAATTACTTGATTACAGTAGCATTCATTCTGTAATTTAATTACATATCTCCATTTCATTTGTGCTGAAACTCAACAGCGGTCTGTGAGTGGGATTTAGGGACATTTTTTTTGGAGGTCAGGAGGGTTTTTTGTCATATCTATAAACTGGTCAACAGTCACATGAAAGTTTAGACTTATTTTCCTCTTAATATCAACATGATTGGCATATTTTTTTTAAACTCTAAAGCTTGGTTTATGTTTCTGACAGTAATCACCTCTGTGTTAAACCAGTAACTATGCCCAGCTTCATCATCATCATCATCATCAGTGCTGCTGCTCCGTACAGTACCGTGTTGTGGTCCGTATCACGTTATCTCTCATCACAGAGAAATGAACAAAAAAAACCCGGCTCCTCCCACTCTGCCTTTTCGCTCCTTCACACCACCCTCACCTCCCACCCTCTCTCCTCCACCGGTCCTCGGTAGCTGCAGGTGTTATCCTCGTCTAACTTTGAGATTTTAGGCGGTAATTAGCATTACCTCTCAGCCCGGGAGAGTTTTTATTCATGCTTCATGCAAACAGCAGGGGGACGTGAGTCTAGTGTGTTTTCTGAGCACCCGAGGAGAGAGAGGGGGGAATCACGCCTCACAAACACGTGGGAGAGATTACTCAAATATTCCTCCTTTGCACCCTCTTTACCCCTCTCGCTGCTGCACGGTTATCTCTCTTTCAGCACTAAGCTGCAGCCTATTTCGTTTGTGTTGTCAAAGGACGTCGGACGCAGTGGAGCAACCAGAAATTATAACCTATTTACACTGTTTCATCGCATCTTAAGGCTTTGACCTTGTGTTATGCTGCCCTTAAGTAGCCAATGCAAATGTCCACAACATTAAAACCCCCCCCAATGGCATCAGTGCACACTTACAAATCCCTGCATATGACTGTCTGTCTACAACAGGTTCACAACTGCTTGCCAGCGGTTAATAAAAGCAGGATCGGGGTGCAGATAAGCAACCTCCTAGGAGGCAATTAACTGCACTGATATTACATAATGACAGTCCACACTCCCCCCCCCCCAACATTCCCGGTTCATGCCAAAGGATGAAGGCTTTGCAGGATGCATTCATCGGAGGATGTGTGACAGAAAATCCCCGCCTTTTTGTGTCAGGCAATCACCTCCAAGAGAAACAGAATTGAAACACCTTGAAAGTGTCAGGATGCTCTCCGCAAAGAGTGGCAATCCTTGACAGGATCTTACCTTTGCTATTGTCCTCTTCCCTGTTCAGATACATGGCTGTGTTACTTCGCTCCCAGGCAAATACGACGGCGTCTCAGTTTTTTCTCTGCTGGTACTCCTCTGGTGTGTGTCGTGAACTCCACTGATGTGGTTTGTAGTAGTAGCTGTTTATTGTTTTGTTGCTCCTCAGCAGCCTCTCCTCTCCTCCTAGTGGATAGGTAGGCTAACCAATTTGTGACTCTCGCTGTACTCCCTCCCTCTCTGCTCCTCTTCCTCTCTCGCAGCGTCCTTCTCTGGCTCTCTGACAGCCGCCGTGCTGTGGCACAGAGGACAAAATGGGGAGAGTGACTTTTGCAGCTGTGTAAAGTCTCCGCTGCTTGTTTGCTCTGCTGCCACATGTGATTCTTGGATCGGTTTGTGCATCTATTGATCATCTCACAAGGCTCTGGCTGTAATGGGGAGCGGAGCCTGCTGATGTAACCAGGCTTCAATCAGTTGCGCTGCTTGATTGCAGAATGTTTTT
Source organism: Craterocephalus amniculus (assembly GCA_036024015.1). NCBI lineage: Eukaryota > Metazoa > Chordata > Actinopteri > Atheriniformes > Atherinidae > Craterocephalus > Craterocephalus amniculus. The sequence continues at coordinate 5,138 of JAVQJG010092051.1, read as the reverse complement.
ATTTGTGGAGATACTGATCTTTAATTGAGGAAAAAACATGGAGTAAGATGTTTTTTTAAAAGCTTAACGTTTTTCTTTCTCCGGAAATAAACAAAAACACTTAAAAAGCAAATATGAGTTTTTTTGTAAGATCCGTGTTTACTTGACATCACATCAAAAAGCCTCCTCAGACTGACTCATGAGATGTTTTTATTTTTCTTAAAATTTTCTTGTTGCTTTTGCTTCTGGAAAACACGTTAAAAAACAACCCTTTTTTTTTACAAAGCAGAAAAATTTACCCAAGATATTTGGTTTTCAGTGTAAATGAGATAAAAGTAAATCAAATTTAAGCTCAGGGGGGAGTAGTTGTCTACCAACCGGAAAGTCGGGGGATCGATTCCAGGCTTCCCCTAATCCATTCCTTAGTGTCCTTGGGCAAGGCACTGAACGCCACCTTTCTGATGTCTCAATAGGGGTGTGAATGAGTGTGATAGGTTAGATGCGCTTAGTATAAAAACAGTAGAAGTGCTGCAGGAGTGTTGAGTGGTCCACATTCTAGAAAAGCACTTTATAAGTAGCCTACAGGTCATTCACCATCTGAATAACCCATAAATTGGTAAACACATGCAATTTATGTGCACAACTAGTAGGTTTTGATTGTTACCTTTTGCATAGATAATAATTAAGTAATTGAACTGGGAAAATCCATAAAATGACCAAAACAAAGCTGCTTAGAATAGGTATTAAATAAACATACTGTCGTCTGGATGTCACATATTAATGCTTCATTTTGTAAAATGGTGCAAAAATTTCTTCTTCTGTCTGCAAACAGTGATAAAATACAAAATGAGTGTAAATCCATCGAGCCTTGTCTTTAACATCCACCTGGCTTATATCTATTATCCCATCCAATATAGTTGTGCTCCGTCCTGTTCAATACTGACCACATTATTGAGCACAGGGCAGACATTAAGAGCTTTCAAGGACTAATTGGGTGCGTCTTCATCTACTTTTTGATGCAAGGTGAGGTGGCTGCTCCACTAAATTAGCTGGAGTAATGAGATGTAGATTTTTTTTGCACTCAGTATTCAGGCTGTCTTACATCACACACACATGCAGTCCTGTAACTGAAGAAGGACCAATTTGCCCCTGACCTTGACACAGTCCCAGAAAAAGCCTGTTAGAAAGTAATTTAAAACAATTGCTTCAATTATTTTTCTTTGTGCTCTCTGGGCAAATTTCCAATTTGTGATGGAACTTCTTCCTGCCAGAAGCAAGTAGACAGAGACACGGAGCATTACAGGACAAATGGGATAAGCATGACGGCTCTTAAAACTACAGCATTACGCCTGCATCAATAAATTTACCACTTGGTCATTCTTAGAATAGATATATAGCAAACCCACCATATTAAGCTCAACCAGTTCCCTCTCAGTTCATTTTTTAGCAGTGCCTGGTTTGTTGTGTCTCAAGCCATAAATATGCATGTTTTCCTCACAAGCCTGCAAAGCAGAAGTCTAATATCCCATTCAATAATGTGGCTCAGTGATATCACAGATTAGAAATTCAATAGGATATGAGTAGAGCTGCACTGGAGATGCAAATGCTTTGAGTATTTGCATCACTAACAGTTTGGCTCTGTTTTGTCAATAAAGCTGGGAAGGTCATTTACTCAAGCATCCTGTAGTGATATTCTTTTTACAGTCTATGAGTGATATCCATTTGCTCATATTGTTTTGCTCTCTGCTCTCTATTTGTTCACAGCTGAACATCTTTTTACTATTTGTTGGGAGAATTCTCTGCCGACCAATTTGACCACATTCTATTCCCAGTTCCTCCTCTCCACCTCCTGCTCCAAGCAACATTGTCCCTGTCAGTGATGCATCTGTCTCCACTGGTATATATAAATACCCCCTTCTCTCCCCTTCAAAAACCTGATTCCCATTGATTTAGTGACCTAAATACACATCACCACCATCCCTTCCCTTCCTCCAGCTCCTTCGCTTGATGGACCTTTGCTGTCTCCTCCTCTTGCTTCCTGCCTTCATTCAGCTCAACTTAACTACCTCTTCCTCCACCTTCTTCCCTCCTCTTCTTGCTAGAGAGCAGGAAAAGGCTAATAATAGTTCACGGTGGAAGCTTAAGTCATGACACATGAAAAGGATTTGATAGTGCTCGGGAAAAGTAGCTGCTGCTCATTTCTACATTTCAAAGTCTCGTGGTAAACTGAGCCTTCAGTTAATCTCTCGTGTGTAAACACTGGAGTAGATAGTCTGATGAAAGGAGTCTCTCCAAAGAGGCACAAAATCCAATATGAAATCTAACACTGGCAGAAATATGATCAGTATGGAAAGCCAGGGACATATAAAAAGCCCAGAGGATGTGCATATTTGTTTGCGCAGGGTTACATGAAGGTGCTATGATGCAAATATTCTGCAGGGCTCTGCAAAACAGCACCTGGAAAAACTAATGCCATAAACAGAGTGGCTGAATAAATAAAATAGTAAAGGATTAATAATGAAGGAACCCTTTATGACAGGCGTTCTGCTGTAACTTGCGGGAGTTAAAAATACCAAACATCAAGGAAAAAACATGTTTTCTTAATGTTGTCATGTAAGTTCTAAACATTTAAACATGATTTATTCATCAGGTGAAAACCTAAAGATAACATATAGCAGGGAAATGCATGTCTGTATGTTCTGTCACAGCAACAAGAGAAACAAACCGGCATGGATGGTCAGAGCAGGTGATTTACTGCCAAAACCACCCAAAATTCAACATACACCTGTAGTGTGTGACTTTCCACTCCCACCTCTTGGGACTACTGATTCACTCCAGCCCAACACTGACACCTGGTGGCTCTGAAAGGAGAAAAAAAAAAGCTTCCCACAACATATTCGGGAGATCCACTGCCTCCAGGAGTCACAGTGATGTCCTTGCTGCCTTCAACTGTTCAGTTTCCACAGCACTGTCACATGGAGAGTCAGTCCTTTTGCTTCCTTTCAGAATATGACTGCCCCTTTACAAAATAAACAGCAATGATTGTGTAACCGAAGAGGGAAAAAAAAAACAACTGAATCAGACAGTTCAATGACAGTCACTTTATTGAACAGTAAGTCGTGGCAAGGAACACAATCTTTTTTTCTGTTTTTTCAATTGCATTGCAAATAATGTCCAGGACAGCCATGTCATTCACCACACATATTCATTAACACCCTCTATGTTCAAAGAGAGACTTTGTAGATAAACAGCAGGGTTGGGTGGGTCCCTGTTTTAAAGTGCTGTGCTGCACAATTCCTCTTGGAGGAAGAGAACAGGGACGTGAGGTAAGCTCAGATCGCCCAAAAGGCCTCCAAGCCTCCCAGTTGCATTAGTCATACACTGTGTAATGTTGAGATTACTGGGTTGTGTCAAGTGCTAAGAGATTTCTTTCCTCTACTATGTGTCTCTGTGTGGCTTTATGCTTATTGCATATCAGTGAGCTGGTTCATGAATTTTTCAGTGAACATGTAAAGCACAAAATCTTTAGATTAAAATGTAATAAAATCTTTACTATAATTATAATACATCTCATAATATCTAAGTTACATTCTTATATTTGATTCATATAGAATATGTAGGCAATATACATTTTGTGGCTTTCTGCGGATGGGCACCATCGTTTGGGTCTCCGACGACCTGTTGTCCCGTTCCTAAGGTTTTACAGTCGTAAACGTTTTTTCTAACACTAAAAAAGGATATTTCAATCACGGTTTACGCAAACAAATCACTTTTCACATCCGTAAATAAGCTTATATGTTTTTCGAGAGGCATGTGGTGTATTATGCCTAATAATCCTTTGTGCTTTCTTTGATTGTATACACTCTAAATTAACAATTTTTGTGTTTTGGAAGTTCCTCTGCGTTGGCCTGCACCCCGGCGGCGGATGCTGGGTCGAGTAAATGGCAGAGGATTTGGACAAATACACAGAAGGAGAGAGCTGGGGGCTCGACAATCAAAGAGAAAAACACCGCAGAGTCACTCTTAACAACTACACATCAACTAGAGCACTACACTGTCAGACGCACACGCACATACGTAACCGAATGCACAAGGTCAGTGAAAAATTCACAGCTGAGCAAAAAACGAAACAACTCGCACGACATTTGTTTAAAAAAATTCAACCAAAAACTGTTTTTTGAAAAAAAAAACGATCTGAAGACGATGAGGGAGGGATGAGAGGTGAGAAATAATGATCTTAACAACACAACATTAGGCATTGTGATCACAACAACAGCATATGCATACACAGAATCAAGTTGGAATGTAAAAAAAAAAAGTTAGTAATTCATAAAGCCAAGCTCACAAAAGTAGGAGGTTCTTATTTTTTCTTCCATTTCCTTCAGCTCAGCCTGTCATCTGCCATCATCACTAGCCGATGCCTAACAGGCCCTCTCTGACTTATGGCTTTCAGTTAAGACACTGGCAACGCTGAGAGGATCCCGCGTGTGATTTACGCAGCGCAGCCTCGGTCTCGGTGCTGCCACGCTCATATTGCATCTACGTCATAGAAGAAGCACCATTCAGACGGACAGATTTACATTAACTCGAACTCTGTTGGGCTCGTCTGGGGTGATTTTACATTTCATGTCATTTTCACCAGCACTGCTATAACTCATTCACTTGAAACTACACTTCTGTGAGCGCTAAGATTCTTCATTTGGTCCAGGGATTTAGCAGTATTTAGCCGGCTCAACCACAGATTTATCCAACAGCTAAGGGGGCATGACACCTCCAGAAAAAAAAAAACATCAGAGAAAATCTATACTAGTGTTCCCCTTGGCAAACAAAATCTCAAGATGTTGCATTTAGTTCAAATGATGCTTGTTGCATTTTTGTTCCTTCATGTGAAACATCCACATCATCATAACATAAAATCACCACAATGTGGATTGATGGGGTGTGGGGGAGGGGGGGGGGGGGGTGAAGAGGTTTGTTTGCAAAAAAGCCATAATTTAAAAAAAAAAAAAACCAAAAAAAAAAGCGACTCACCTGTCTTCAATTATCTGAATATAATAATAATAATAATAATAATAATAATATGTATCTTTTTTAAAAATCTATCTCTGTTTGAAGATGTCTTTTTTCAACAGATACGGTGTCGGTGTTGAAGTTCTAGA
>JAVQJG010092048.1:0-15336 GCA_036024015.1 Craterocephalus amniculus | reverse complement strand
TATTCAGCAGTGGCTTTTTTTTGCATCTATCTAAGGCAAGAGTTTTTAATTTCACATTTGGCATGGCAAGATTTTATAATCTCTATTTCCTGTTATTATGTGGGCCTCTTAGTCTAGTTAAAAGTTCATAATTTTTTGTGATGCCATTAAAGATTTATTTCCTGAGCTCCAGTCACACTGTTTTTAGACGTATGTCTGTTTGTGGTCCCCTTAATTTGCACTGAAAGGTTTATCTCGGCTTTATAATCCCAAAATTTATTTAATAAAAATAAATTGCTCAGACAGTGATAAAGAAAAAGCGAGGTAAGGGCGAGTAGAGTGGCTAGGCAGCGGCACCATAGTCCACTGGGAAATGTAAAGGGTTTCCTAGTGGAACTTAACCTCATAACCACAACATTACACAGCAGCACCAGCGTGCCTTCATTAGCAACCTTTTTATAGCCTCCCAATCCTATTACCTCTGCCCTTTTTTTGTCCTGCTCTTCCATAGCAGCAATCTCCAGTGGCTTCAAGTTTAGGATTTGTTAGAAGTGTGTCTGCTTCTTTTTTGGCTTATTAAAAGTCTGATGTGTCTTGAGCCCCAATAGGTGACCTTTGATACCTGGTGTTTGCTAAAGTAAAGAAACATGAGCCATACACCATGTTTATTTTATTGAAATAATTTTTATTTCAAAAGCATTATCATTGTCAGTGCTCCCTCTCTACCCATTATCGTTGATGCTGCCCTTGTCAGCTTCACCCTCACCCTTCAGTCCCAGCCCCTCTCTGCTCTTAAAGTTGATTCAAATAGATTTCCTCCAGGGCAGGAAGAGAGAAGCACAGAGGGGAGGAAATAAACAGATAGGGTCATTATTCAGGTCTGCCATGAAGCTATGGCAACAGTATTCTGCTGCTCTGATTGGCTATAGATAAGGTTGTCTTTTTAGCCATCAGTTTTACTCTGAGGAGTCCAAATTATTAGCTCATTGTCAAGGTCATCTTTATCAAGTCATCTTTAAATAATGGTTGTTATTGTCTCTTTTCTTTCTGCTTGTCTTAATTTCATTTGAGTAATCTAAGGAGACACTTCATCAATAGCTGGATGTTGGTGTGACTATGATTAATCAGTAGAGTTGCTCAAGCTTTACAAAAATGCCATAGTGTAAGTTACTTTTATTTGTTTTGTAATTGAAATGTAGGGAATATGTAATATTAAATGTCTTGAATATATGTTTTTTTCTTTTAGAGACAGTGTTTTGTCTTATCCCATGATTTATTTAAACAGATACCATCCTAACCTCTTCTGTGTGGGCTGCCGCCAAAACAAGCTCAGTTTTAATGCAGCAACCTCACCTCTTACAAATCTCCTCTATAAGTTCAGCGGTTTGGACATTTTGCGTTTATATAGCTATTCAGTGCAACTGGCTCATGATAAGTGGTCCTCTAAAGGAATATTTACCATCCTGTCGGCCTTATGTTTGTCCTAAGGGTGTTTTTTTGGATTACAAATGTTAGTAATTTAGTATTGACAGTATTTTCTTAAATAAATCATATTTTGGAGCTGATTTAAAATGAGAAATTTGTTAGATCATGAAAACACATGTTAGGTTACAGTATGTCGACTTTTTGACTCATTCAGGCTTAGGTCATGTCAGCAGGAGTACTCTTTTTACTACAGCAAAAACATCACAGGAGAGCTGCTGTTTAAACTTATAGTTAGAGTGTCATCAGTGAAATGCTCAAAGAGGTAGTCAGGGATTGACTTGGCTATTTTTAAAAGGGTTAGCAAGCTGAAGTATGGTGAAATGTGCTGCTAAAAGAGGTATAGTCTGCCACTGTGTACTTACTTATAAGCATAATTGGTGGAGTGTGTGGGTGGGGAGGTGTGTGTGTGTAAGGATGCTGTTTTCTGAAAGGCCTCCCAGTTCTTTTCAATGAGAATGAATCATCAACATTCTCCAATGCAGTGGATTCTGTGAATATTCTGCTCTTGCATTTTCATTTATATACCATTATTATATCATGTGCAGGAGATGGATGGAATATTATGTCATGTCATAGAGTCACATTACAGGTAGTGACAAGTTTGCTCCATCTCAATCCAAAGATGCCATTAGGAGGTCAAAGCATTGCACAGTAATAGTATAATGGTTTGCTCTAATTCTTCATTTATATATACAAAAGGCTTGTCATCTAGCTTTTATCAAGTGACTGACATGGCAGGTAGGCATAAGGGTCAGTACTGTGTTAAAATGGTAAGCTCATTTCAATCATCCGAGTGTGCATATTTCTGTGGAGACAGTAATCTGTTTGTGATCACAGTGATGATGGACTTACGGCTGCTATTTATACCGTTCCTTCATTATTTACATTTACAGATATCCTTTTCTGTGATACATATTCAATTTTTAGCCCTCTTTGGAAACCCTCATTAGTTTCATCAGTCCAATTCAATCATTTATGGGTCAGATGATATTTTTTAATGCCTTTTTCTAAAATCATAACTAGGGTTGCATCGATTGGTACCAATACCGCTCTAAAGTACTTGTACTTGTCCTTGTTAAAGTCAATGGATACCAGGAACCGATCCCAATTTATTATGCACAATGTTTATTTTCACTTGATATTTTAGTTATGTTGTCATTTTTATTTATATTTTATTTTTTAATTATTTCACAATATTTTTTAGCAAAAACCAGAGGAAAAAATAAAACCTGTCTTCCAATCCATTGCATGTTTTAGTGTGGTCGAAGAACTGTATTGGTAGGGGTACTGGGTATTGGTAAGTACTCAGATTCAAGTATCGGTATCGTATCAGTTTGGGAAAAGTGGTATTGTTGCATCTCTAATCATAACCATAAAATACTATCGAGAGAAACAACCCAAATTTCTTATTTAACCAATACTAGATGACTATGAGCAGAAAAAAAGAGGTCTATATGAATAAGAACTAGAAGTGATCTTATTTACATGCCCTCGACAAAACAATTGTTCTAAACAATGTTGAATGTTGTTTTGACTTGAATCTCTTTTGCATCTCCAAAAAATGTTTTGTGACAGTATTTGTAGGTCACAACAACAGATGCTGCATAAGCTTTATGGTTAACAGTTAAATGTGTCACATTACAACACAGCATTTTTCAAGTTTTAGAATGAAACTTATAGTGTAATCATTTCATGTTTTTTAAACACTGACATTTCAACACGTTATAGTCCAAGTTTCTTATTATATATTTTCCACCTTTTTTTCTCAACTTTCAGTGATTGTTTTTTGATTTTGTGCTTGTAAGATATCTGCTTAAAGTCCACATGATATGCAATTGTTCTCAGACAGAAAACACTACTCCGAAGTACTTGAACAGTGTTTGTCATTCAGGCTTTTCCTCCATCTCTGGTCTAAATCACCATTTAACACAATCACATAATGCCTTCAGTGGCCATTTTGCTTTGAACTCAATATTTTTGATCAATTAGCTCACCAAAGGAAGCAGACTGGGTATTTTGGAAGTAGGATCTTAAAGAGACAGGAGCTAAAACTGAGTGTTTCAGATAATAGGTCCTGTAGTAACTTACAGAAAGAGAAAAGTGTATCAAGGTATATAAACATTTTTTCTTGGTCCAAAAGTAAAACTGTAGACTTATTTATGAGTATGGGCTCTTTAAGATTTCCTTTTTAAGGCTTTTTTTGTCAGGAAAGGGAACATATAGGGAATGAAAAGCTAGCATAACAAAAAAAAGACATTTTGCTACTTTTGTTGAGTCCCTATGCTGCACTTTATTGGAGTTATAAGAGCAAAGTAGTTGAGTCTATAAATAACAAAAACATTATTAAATGTTCCAGTTTTGAGACTCTCTATTTAAACCATTTGACAAGTGAAACATGTCTTCTTAAATACCTCTAAACAACGAAGATGAATTTTGTTTTAACAGTCAACACACTTAAGTAGATATTACTCAGGTTGTATCCTGCAGTCTTTTTGCCTTTTGTTTATTAGCTGCTTATTGTCTACTAAAGCTCAGTCCCTCATGTGGATAAGCATGATAAGTGAGTCATGAATAAATAAATAGTTCAAGTCAGTTCAATTCATTAGCTCAAAGCAAATCGCAGTTACTGAAAGTTTCAGACTCTAGGATTATTGCCATTCACTTATTGTCAGCACTTACTGTTCATTTACATATATGCTGGAAGTACATGCATTTAATTCTGTGTAGAATTTACTTGTTCAATTAGCATTATAAAATGTTGCTGATTATTAAACATGAAATTTATAACTAATAGAAATAACAAAACCATTTCATTTTGAAAACAGATCTGTTGTGAAACATTTGTTAAGGACTTTCTGAAGTTCTTGATATCTATGTTAAACTTAATATTCTGGTACTGAGTGTCCACACAGTGTCCTTATTTGAAGAAAATAAATAATAATGCTATATGTTGTTAATTTAACTTTGGCTTTCTCAAGGGATAGCCTCAGCTAGAATACATTATTTATGATGAAAATATATTTTTTAAAGCATTAAAACACCCAAGGTTTCAGCACAGGGTGGGGCAGGGGATCCATGGCTTTTTAGTGTTTGCATTTAGCATTTTCTTTAGGGAAGACATGTTGTGAACCACTGGTTTCGCCAGCTACTGCATCTTGATTTGAAGCTAACATCTTATGTCTCTAGATGTTTTCAGAGGTTTATAATCCACTTCCTCATCCTGTTTACTCATGTTACTTCTTTAAATTTGTCTTCCAGATCTTGGCCATCATCTCCATCCTCTTCATTGTCCTATCAACGATTGCTCTGTCTTTGAACACCCTACCAGAGCTGCAGGACATGGATGAGTTTGGCCAGTCCACAGACAACCCGCAGCTGGCACATGTGGAAGCTGTGTGTATTGCCTGGTTTACGATGGAATACCTGCTCCGTTTCCTCTCCTCCCCCAATAAATGGAAGTTCTTCAAGGGTCCTCTAAATGTGATTGACCTTTTGGCCATCTTGCCCTACTATGTCACCATCTTCCTGACAGAATCCAACAAGAGTGTCCTTCAGTTTCAGAATGTCCGCCGTGTGGTTCAGATCTTTAGGATCATGCGAATCTTGCGTATTCTGAAGCTGGCTCGTCACTCCACAGGACTTCAGTCCCTGGGCTTCACTTTGAGAAGGAGCTACAATGAATTGGGTTTACTTATTCTTTTCCTGGCCATGGGCATCATGATCTTCTCTAGTCTGGTGTTTTTTGCTGAGAAGGATGAGGAGGATACAAAGTTTAAAAGCATCCCAGCCTCTTTCTGGTGGGCTACTATTACTATGACCACTGTTGGCTATGGAGATATCTACCCCAAAACTCTATTGGGAAAGATTGTGGGGGGGTTGTGCTGCATTGCTGGAGTACTAGTAATCGCCCTACCCATTCCCATTATTGTAAATAACTTCTCTGAATTCTACAAGGAGCAAAAGAGGCAAGAAAAAGCACTTAAAAGAAGAGAGGCTCTTGAGAGGGCTAAGCGAAATGGGAGCATTGTCTCTATGAACTTGAAAGAGGCTTTTGCTCGTAGTGCAGAGCTGATGGATGTAGTGGTGGAAAAGAGCGAGAGGCCGCATGACAACCACCTCTCTCCAAGTCGCTGGAAATGGACTCACAAAAGGGCTGCGTCAGAGACAAGCTCAAACCGTTCTTTCAATGGTCAAGAGTTGGGATCTCCCTGCAAGGGTCGAGCAACCAGTCCGCAAAGGTTAAATGTTCAGAAGCTAGAAGAGATGTACAACCAGATGGCAAAGACACAATCACAACCTAACCTCAATGCTAAAGACAGGAGCTCTAGGGCAGGCAAACAGAGAGATGAGATCGAGCTCGGAGCCATTCATGATCATGGACCACAAGTCCTGGGAAACAGAGAAGTTGTTGGGGACATGAAAAGCTTATCAAGCATTGACAGCTACATCAGTTGTGCAACAGATTTCCAGGAGAATACACGCTTCCCGCGAAGTCCAGCAGCAGACACTGGTCTTCAGGAAATCAACCGCTTCACTTTTGGTCCAGCTGCAGCTTTGTCTCAGCATTCGAGTTCAAAAGTTGGCCAGCAAACAATAGGGCAGTCCATGATGACCCCTGTGTCAAAGTCCTCATACACAGAGAATGCTAAGAAGTTTTTCTTTTCTGGAAACACCTCAAAAAGCCTTAAAGGGGGCTGCCGCAGCGAGGGGGATTCAGGGCCATCCCCACTCTCTGACAGCTCGCTTGTTTCAGACCACTCTCTGTTAAGTCCTGAAGTCTCTGTCTACACCACCGCCAGCAGCAAGACCCCCCCGAAGTCTCCAGACAGCACTGCCATTGCCCCTGCTGTATTCACCTTCCATGACTCCTCTATCAGTAAATACATTGACGCTGATACAGACGACGATGAGCACCTCCGTGACATCTCGGAGGCCAGACCCTCAGATCGTCTGCTAGCTGGTGGAAGCCCAAAACGCAGTATTAAGATAAATTACCAGAGAGGGACAAACCATTTAGAAGCAGCCCAGAAAATGCTGGGTCAGAATTGTCTTTTCCCTCTTGAAGGAATTCGGGGAATATCTCACGAAAATCACATAGGACCTGAGATGGGACGAAGACCAAAGGTTGAGAGGCGGCGTCAAAATACTTTGGATAAAAGCCTCTGAGGTACAAGAAGAGCAGAGACGAACAAGTCGCTGGGGACAAAGTGTTTGTGATAGAGACACCTGACAGGCTAGAGTATACAATAAGCCAGAGAAAAAGGAACAGGGAGACAAAGACAAAGGGTCTCACCTTTCACAGATTACCTGAGCATGCCATGAAGGCAACAAGGTCTGAGTGAACATGTATGATGAATACTCTGGGAGAGAAGCATTTTGCTAATTGGAGAATGTCACTGCCCTTCCTTCAACTCATTCCTGTTAGCAGTAATTTGTGCCCACAAAGCAAAAGAGCACTCCCAAGTAGCCAATGGGTCTGTCCAGTGAGATGTCCACTGAGAAATCTAGCTGTGGTTAGTCCAACACAACTAAATGATGGTTTTAGCCAAAAGTGTTTATATTCTCTTGATGAAAAAAGAAGGAAAGTAAGTCCACCTTCCCATACTGATTCCCATCTCATTTTATCAATCTTGGAGATACACAAGAGGACCTAGAAGCCTTAGAGCTACTTTCTTGTGTACTCCATTCCTAAACCTGGCCTTAGTCATTTACATTTGTAGGCGTGTGCATGTCTGCATATGTGTGTGAAAGAGTATCTGAATATTAATGAGCGATCTACTGGTAATTCATGTAAACACACTCCTGTCCAACCCAATTTATTTTTCTATAGCTAACAGAAATTTCCGTATAGAAAGTGATTTACTCGTCTGCTATGTCATAAACATATGATATATATGTAAATATAAATAGTAGTGTCTCGGCACAGAGTCTGCTGTTATCATGGGCTCCAGCTCATCATCCATTACATTGGCTGCTCTATTTTAAGACGTATCTTGCTATCTTTTAATTCAAGATGTTATGATGAGAATGGATATGTTCACATCTCTACAAATGGGTGGTGTCTTAGCACTTAAACAACTTTCTTGATAATGACCGTGGTGGGTCAAATGTTTTCAAGGTGAATGGAAGGGTCATGAATAATGGTCTTGATTTTTAGCCTAAAATGTTCATTGACAAAACATGCATGCAGCCACAATCAACATAAAAACAAAATGAGCTACTTGTGCATCTTATTTCTTTTTAGAAATAATTGAATGTAGGGAACTCATAAGATTTTTGTTTCATAGCATGAAGTTTTAGACTTCACTGACAGGTCCTCAGCATGCTTTGGCCTCCATCCGACTAATATAAACGTTTCAAGTGTATATGAAACACATAAAACAGGAATTATTCTTCTCAATTAGCATCTTAAACTTAAAAGTAAAGTCTAATGAAACTGACCTTACACAAGGATAAAGTTACCACTGATATTTTGCAGACCGTATCAAACTCATGCATGCACACTCACACACATACTCACTAAGATCCATGTAGGGCTGTCAGACTGTCTTCAGGATGCTAACATTTAGTTTCCATGGTGACAGCACTTGTCCAGAATGGCTGGTAAGAACTAATAGTGATTTAGTAATTGGAGTGTTGAAGCTCTCCGTGTAACAGAACCCCAAAACAAATACAGAAACACACATAGACATGCAGCCATTAAATTGCAGATGCCTACTGTAGTCACATGTTAGACCCATTCTGTATTGTGTAAGTACAATATTAAGGTGTAAGGACCTTGTACATTGTGTCTGAAATTTCTGCAGGATTTCATGAATATAAATGAGTTACTTGACCGTTACCCAATGATTTGGAAAACAAGAATTATGTTCCATTACCTGTTTACACTGCCTCTACTAGTGATACAGTCGCAATAGAGAGAATTCATATGGAAGGAGTTCCAATGCCCTTTTAAAGATTAGCCTAAGAAATATCACATTCATGATGGCTAATAAATCTTTCTCTTCACATGCATATAGGTCAAGTTACCCTGAGCTGAAGAACAGTATAAAAAGGCTTTCCTCACTCTCTTCAAGGCTGAAGTGTAATGGTAAAACATTATTCATTCACTTTTAAAAGTTTTAGGAGTTAGAAGTGACAGATTACGAAATAACCAGAAAAGAGCTAAATAAAAGAAGAAATTCAACTATATTTCCACATGTTCACTTATGCAGCATAATGATGCTGATTATTGCCACTCTTATCTGTGGCATGCAATGCCTTATGAAGAGGCAGGTGAAAAGTGGGAAGCCACCAACCTTCTAGCAAGAGATTGCTGGTTTGAATCCCATCCTTCACAAGCTTTTCTTCAGTCCTTGTACTTTTCTGCAATGAATAGACCTACTATTAGAAATTGCGCTAATCAATGTACATGAGATGATAATATGTTTCCACGTGAAGCTGCAGAGCTACAGTTTTAACTTAACTGGACCATTTGGTATGAGTATTGTCCCCGTATACAATCCAAGGAGTGGAAATTATTTATGACCAAAGGATTATACTTCCAGTTCCACAAGAATAGGTGCTGTGTCCTCTTTCAGCTTGTTAATGTCGAGCTATTTCTAGTTAACTTGTTGAGTTTAGGCTATAGAAAGTCATTCAGCAAAAAAAAAACAAACAAACCTAGTTTTCCTCTTAATTACTCTCTGTTGTTATCGGTTCTTTTTCGAGGCAGGAACATAAGCTGAATGTCCAGACTGCCCCTTGTTATTTGAATGTGTTTGCCCAATATTGAAAACTGTGACTTGGTCTGATTTTAATCATACACACTTATTCACATCAAATTAAGTCAAATTTTACTTGGATTTTTACAGGTTTTCTTTTAAAAGACATGTAAACAAACTGAGAGATGCCTGTACATTAGTATGACGTGTAGAAGGGCAAAATGTTTTTGTTAGGTGACTGAGAATATAAATGCAGGATGTGATCAAACTTTGAGAAATAATAATGTGTTGCAGTAACATAACATAACCCCGATTACTAAATTGAGTTGAGTTGTGCAAAATTCACAGACACAGGTTCACAGAGATGTAGAAAAATGTAATGAATGAATGACCGTTGAATGTATTGCATTTATTCTCATTGCACATAGTGCAATGGGTTCTAGTAGATGGGAAACCAGAAGAGAAAAAGAATAGGTACTAACAGTAGTAAAAGTATATAGAAGAATACAAACAAGTAAAAATCATCAAAAAATAAATATAAAAATTGAAAATACAAAAATAGCATACAAGAACAGTTCATCCAGTTAAACATGCTAAAAATGCTAAAATGATCAACACAGGTAATTCCCTAGATCTACTTTTTAAGACTTTAAAGACATGAATGTTCCAGCTGTACTGAAACACTTAAATTTTTCAAACAGGGCAGGAAAATCCAAATTTTAATTAAAAGTCTGTTATGAAATCAGCTACCAGAATTCATTTGGTACATTGGTGGGGATCTGTATCCCTGACAGACTCCACCATTATCAAGACACCTATTAAGAGAAAATATTTTTAGGGGAATGTTGATCCATCCCTCCAAAATTCCTAGGAATTTGCAGGATTGATGCAGATCTGCACTAAAAATCTTTTCATCCCAACTCACTATGACACTTAATGTATTTTTCTCCTGTATTTCTTACATGTCTCAATGTCTTCTGACATCACAGTAATCTCAAATAGTAACAAGATGAACAAAGAAACCTCAGTGCCAGTGAAAGTGTATCTCTGTCACATCCGGACCGAAATAGACCGGTAAAAGATGCACATAAACGAGGCCATTCAAAAATGTAGCTATTGCGTGAAATTTGATTCAAAAGTCGACAGAAGGTGATTGACATACATTTGTGTGTGTGTGTGTTTGGGTGTTATGGTGAAAGGTGTAATCACAAATCCTGATTTCATTTCCCATTTTAATCACAGAGCTGGACCATTTCATATTGCTCTCTCATAGTGAAAGGAGCTGAGGTGTGAAAGGAATAGCAATGACTGAGAGAAGCAGAGGGACCTGTGTGTGTATATGTGTGTGTTGCTGCTGGAAAGCCTGGGCATTAAAGCAGTGAGACTGCTGCTTAATAGAAAAGAATGAACTGTTTCTAATAGGACTGTGTGCATGTTGTGGAAGTCCTGCTTTTGTTTATTTCTTTGTTCTGAAGAATATCAGTGATTCTGGCTGCATCAAAATCCAAGTTATATCTAATTATAATGCCTAGACTAATCTAAAATAATATGAGAAGGTAGAATTACTCAATTTTTCCCCCTTTTGTAAGGGGATGGGAGTTGCGGGGCGATTGCAGTTTTATTTGAAGCTGAGGAAAGAGGGATTATGTTTGTTATTGAAACAGCATCATAGTGTATGTATTAACTGTTCACCACTTAATTGTCTCAGACCCAATATCAAGTATATATTAAACTGTTTCTTTGTGTTTGCAGCCCTCTTTTGGTGTGTGCAGAACTATAATTGTTTTTGTTCTTAAAGCATCCATGCATCCATCCTTAAAGCACCAACAGAAGTAATCTTTTGATGCCATAAATACAATTCACAAAAAATGAAAGCTTTTTACACAGTAGGATTATAAAACACAACCATAGTCTTCACCCACAAATAACTGGTCAAATCTGAAATAACTTGAGAAAATAATGAGAAAATGTCCTTCTGCAAAATATGTGGTGAAGGGTATGCCATGTTTTTTTCAGATGGCCTCTGGTTATATTACTTTGGTTGCATTGATACAAAGGTGTAGGCTCTACTCAATAAATGTGTGTATTTACTCAGATCACACCGTGACATTTGAGATGAACCAAGTTACTTTGAACAAGGAACAACATCAGTACATCAGTTTTTCAGTAAGAAAAATGTTGTGTGTGAATGTTTGCTCCAGATAAACATTTCATTCCATTTGTGTTCATCTTATAAGAGTCAAAGCCAATGAATGCCATTTCCTTCAACATCTTTTACACAAATTCCACAATGTTTACATAAGTTGAGAGGAAATGTGTCGGGCAGAGGTATCCGTCAGTCATTTCACATAACAGAAAGAAAATGCAGATATAGAGGCCATTCAGCACACAAAATCCATTGTGTGGGTTGTTGTCCCTTGATTTTAGTTTTCTACATGGTATAGTCAGGGACCATTTTAACTGAAATTTTCTCAACAAAGATGACAATCAATATTTCATGAAAAGGCAGCAAGCACTACTGTAGAATGAGATTTACCATGGGAATATCATATATATATACACACAACAGATATTTTTATACACACACAGCAGATTTGCATAAAAACACACCCACTGACAACGAAAAATTCTAACTTCAGTCTTAAAACTTTATTTTAGAAAAGTTATTGCAGAGAAAATCAAGCATGATGTTTGATTTGTTACTTATACTGTGATGCTGTGACACAATACCACCACAATACTACGAACAAGTCAGTTGTTTTTAAAAGTCATTCCTATTTTCTTCAAAGAGGACATGGTACTTTGTTTCATCCCGTGGGAGCCATCGACAATAATGAAATCGAACAGTGTTGCAGGTCCTTTAATTTACTGATGTCCCCATGGATAAACCCTGACATGAATCATAGGACTAGCAGACCACGACTCTTTTTTATTTCACCTTTAAAGATACAAAACTAGCGGAAGAGCACAGATTCTCTAACATTTCCATAGCCACACTCCCAGTTGTACAGTAAATACATTTAGTTGAAATCTACAGTAGAATTTGGTTGTTGCGTTAGTATCTAAATTTAACCCTAAAGAGGTTCAAGACGTTGTCATTTTTTGTTAGAACCCAACAAGACCTTTATAAAAGCATGTAATAGTTTTCAGAAACCCGGTGGGAATCGCTGCTTTTTCCAAGTTTCTCAACTCCACTCACTGAATATAGCACTGTATTACAGGGTTGGGGTCAATTTAAGAGTGATAAACCACACTTGACCCTATAAACATAAGCAGTATTACAGCATGGAATGAATTAAAAATCTACAAGTAGTACAACTTTAAAACACAAGATATTTTTCCATGGTTAAAGCTCTCAGTGGAATTGACTCTAACCTTGCTAAAGCCATCAGTCTTTGTAAGTACACACTGTTTCCAGGGAATTGAAAAAAAAGTTATTTGAATGACCTTAGCCAGCTCTTATACAATGTTGTTTGTAGGTCTCGAGGCTGTCTGTTTTGTAAAAGAAAAATATGGAAAACATTTTTACCCATTGACTTTCTATGCTGTTGTTTCTGTATAAATGTTCTACTGTTCAGTGCATGTTGTAACTTTGGCGTTGTGACTGGTTGTGATTCACACAGAGCCAGTACTTGTCATGTAAAGGAAAAAAAAAGTGTCTCAATGTCCCAAGATATTTCTATTTCTTAACAAAAAGCAATGTTTCCCTTGAATGACAAAAAACTAAATAAATCAAATCACTTTACATTTTTGATTGAGCTATTCTCGCCTTTTATTTTATAATCATGTTAACGGGCTGCGCCCTCTGGCTGAACATGTTCGGCATCTGGTGTTATGTTGATATGCTGGTTAGTTTGTTGTTACATGGATATAAATCTCTAAATACGTCTGAGTAAATATGTCTAAAAAGAAGGCTAACAGAAAAAGGAGGTTAAATAAAAAGGAAACTGAGAGATGTTGGGCAGGAAAAAGCTTCCAGCCTCCTCACACGTCTCCAGACACCCCAACATCGAGGGTTTCCCACAGCCTGCCATTGGAGAGATAGTCTCCTGTAGGGGTGGAGGGAAGAAAAGAGTTATAACAGATCTCTTTAAATCAAAGCGAGAAACAATGTTGCCATCTAGTGGTAGCCAGCATGTTTAATAATCACATCCAACAGATTGGGCTCAAATTGGAGGGGAGAAAAACAAAGAAATCCTTTTTTGCCTTTCTAGCACTGAGAACTCTCAAAACACAGTCCCACAAAAACTCTTGAAGAACATTGTATGTGCTAGAGTCTGTGAATGCTGAGGTCAAGATAATCTGTCAGGGCAGATGACTAATGATTTCTGTCTGCACAGCAAGAGCATATTTCTGCAGATGTAAACCTTATTAATGTGAATTCGATTGATCAATACATAGAACATGAACACAGCAGAACAAAATAAAGTCTTATTGTAAATTGTGTGTTAGTCATGAAAAAATAAAGCGGAGATCGAAACTATTTTAGCTAGAAAGCAGTGAGTCTATGTTTTAGAAGATATAATTGAAGACACAGTCGTTTCCTGAGCCTAACTAGATAACTTTAATGCTTGAAGCTTATTTAAATTTTAAAAAGACTGGGACAGATTGGAGGCAAACTCTGATCTCAACCACATTGCCTACGTCATGTTAATATAGTCATATATACCCATAAAATGGAACGTTTGAGGATAAAAATATTTACTCAAACTTTGCTCTTGACCCCTTTTGTAGTTTGTATACCTTCACGCAAAAAGAAAAGGAAAAAAAAGCTGAAGAACGTATGGTCAAGAACGAAAGCATGACATTGTGAACCATTTTCTGAGTAAACATACAACACTGATAATATTCTGAGCAGAAAATCATTTTCCTTTAGTCAGTTCTGTGATGGAACCTTCTTTCATTTGGTTTCACACCAAACCCAATGTGTCATTTTTGTTTTTACTAAGTAAATTAGGCTACATTCCCCCATCAAACTACTGCTGCATAAACAGAAAACAACCACAACAAACTTGGCTTGTATGACTCAAAAGCAAGACGTTGAGGACTAAATCTAGTCCTGTTTCCATTTAAAAACTCTGCAATTACAGTTTAGCCTGGATAGCAATAACTAATGTGCTTGGAAAAAAAATAACATACACATCGATATACGCTTACTAAAGATAGTTCTTTTTTCAATAAAGAAAAACCAACAAAAAAGTCTTAACCATGACAATTTCTAGTTAATTCCACATGGATAATGCCACCAGCTGGTCCTGATATTGTCATCTATGATAGCAGTCTTTTTGCAGTCGATTAGTTATTTCTCAGTTTTAATCGCACTACAACTGCTGCCCTGCAAGCATTGCACTATTTAAGCAATTTGGGACCATTTTTGTGTGCAGAGATGCTATCAGTATCAATATTCAGATTTTTGGCTATATGGCGCTCATTCATTTCTGATAAAAGAAACTAAATAAGTTAGTTTTTAATGTCGCAGCTGTCATCTACACTAAGTGGCTATAACATGAAGATGCAGCCAAACTGTCTTTTTAATATGATTAAACAGTTTAGCTGGATATACCTGTCCTTATAGTTTTCTTCTCCATCTCCTACACAGTGTCTTTGTCCAGCAGTGAGAGCAGGTGGCTGGCACTTCACACACACATGTTGCCCCTCCCTCAGGTGCTGCATCCAGAGGGTGTGTGTCCTCGCTCTGTTGGCACCCCTTTGTCAGAGCGTCAGTTGAAACTGGACGCAGTATCTGTTTTACACAAACAAACAGCAGAAACACTCACACATGCACATGTATGAGAAACTTCAGTAACATACATGCAGAGTGAAAATACTTTAAGAGCACATTGAATTTTCGATTTCATTTTTTTTGTCTGTCTGGGATGCGTTACCCCACTACATCGCTGCTGTCAGGGATGTCTCTTTTTTTCCGAGCGTTGCCATAGCCACTGGTGGTAATGAGTGCTGGGACTGCAGAAGAAGCATTCATGAAGAGAACATTACATGTGACCATATGCTGCAGCTTTTTGGTCTAATATAAATTTTAAATGAGAAGTCAAGTCAAGTCAAGTTTATTTATAAAGCACATTTAAAACAACCTCAGTTGACCAAAGTGCTGTACAGATCAAATGGATAAAATCAATAAGTCAATAAAAATAAACACATATCTAATAAA
>JAVQJG010092043.1:0-11105 GCA_036024015.1 Craterocephalus amniculus | reverse complement strand
TCCCGATATCTCCGGCTACATGATGAACATCAAGAAAGTGTTCCAGAGTGTTAATCAGCATGAGGGTGAGTACAAAATGAAGGCACATCATTCTGAGGGCGGAGTATTCCTTTAAAGTGTGTGTTTCTTACCTCTTTGGGAGGCAGGGGCCATGGGGGTTCATACTGCTCTTTGCTGAGGTGTGTATGTTCCATGTTGGTTCCTGCTGAGGTGGCAGTGCCTGTACTCAGCTGATGCTGGTGTCCATGTCCAGCATGTACGCTTTTACCCACAAGACTTTGCACTGACTTGACCATGTTCTTGAGGTCCTCAGGGTAGGGAGTTGGGTAGCGCTTTAGGTTTATCTCCACCTACAAGGATGAAAAAAAGGAAGACTGTAAGAAAGTAAAATGTCATACAAATTATTTGAAAATCCACTTTATTTAATTGTTTATGCTGCTTACTAATTCTGTGTGCAGGAGACGGATTTAAAGTTTGATTTAAAAGATTACTTACTAGAAATGTTATGCTGTGGTTGAATGAGAAATATTTACATTTTGTCTAATAAAAGGGCTGATTATCATTCACTGTTGTGTAACAAATAGTTATTCAATGCCAAATTGTGTTATAATAGGTTATTCAAAAACCAATCAAAGCAAAACAGAACCAGACTAAAACACACACTTTCAAAACTCTCTTAATTCTTTTCGCCTGAATCTAAAGATGCAACAAATTTCAAGAACTTTTTTTTTAAATAAATGATAAAAATGTCCAAACAATAAACCTAGTGCCCTCATGCTGAACAACAAAAGTACAGTAGTTAGTTTATGAGAGAGCAAGAGAAATCAACAGAATAAGCCGGGAAGCTGACCTTGACCTTCCCAGAGTTGTCCTCCTCTTCTTTCTTGTCCTCAAAGTCGAAGGCCACAGTCATCCTCTGCTGCCGCTGCTCCTCCCACAGAGTGGGATTAAAGCTGTCACTGTCAGACTGGTAATCTGAACAAACATACATACACACACAAACATTATAGCGGTGCTGCTTAACTTGCATACAAGCATCTATCTATCTATCTGTCTATCTGTCTATCTGTCTATCTGCCTATCTATCTATCTGCAAGAAAAGCTGATATTGAACATAGTTGCGTTGCCACAGCTGTAAACACAATCCACCAAAAGCTACTTTGTTCTCTATCTTTATGACATTTCGTTTCCAAACGAACCTCAAGATCTAGAATAACACAAACTGTTTTCATCTTACTAAAGACAATGCAGTTGTAAAATATTTATTTAATTTGACACATTTAAAATCCCCTACAAGCCTCAAATAAGGTCAATACATTTGTAGCATGACATATGATCAGTGTATTCTTTTTTTCTTCCTCCACAGAGGTGTCCAAAGTTGGTTCTTCAGGACCACTGTCTTGCACATTTTGAATGTTTCTCACCTGAGTAGGATTAATGGGTCAACATGCTTGGACATCATTTGACAACAAGCTGTTCAGGAGAGCATTTTAATTTGAATCAGCAGTTGTGTTGGAGCACGAAACATCTAAAATGTGCAGGACCGTGGGCCTTGAGGATTAGAGCTGGATACTTCCACTCTAGGAAGGTGTGTTTTTGTGTTGTAAACCACGATTGCTGAAAAATAGAGTAGTTCATAATTTTGTGAGTTGATATAAATTTGATTTATCTGATTTTACTTTACACTCTTACAATCGAGAAAAAGTCACTATCATTGACACTGTTTGTTTTAAGGGTTAAGAATGTGAGCACACATTAGGGAACATCTAGACAGTAATGGGCCAAGCAAAATTGTGACATTTACCCAATTCACAGTTCTGGGTTTGACATAAATAAACATGTGACTGGCTCCAGTTTGGTATGGATGATTTATAATAACATTATCTGCTCTTAGCTGTGGAATCTCATGTTAGTATCTTTGCATTTTAAGATTTTGCACATTCTTTATTGACATCTTTATTGTTAGGTCCTACACTTTTGCTGCTATATGTTGCTGTTTCCACAGCAATATGCTAATTTTGCTGTTGTTTTATTTTGTACAGGGATCACGCAAACATTCATTTGGATTCTGCTAAGCTGATATAAGCCCAGCAGTAAAATGACCGCTGCAGAAAATGTTTGTTACACTCTCATCAATGTTGCATCTGACTCAGAGCCCCCATCTGAAGTCAGCCTAAAAGCAGATCTAGGTAAATGCTCTTGTTGTCACCTTGATAAACTGTGCTGTTAAACACATTTCCTTTCTAGCCATGCAAAAGGAAGAGATCTATTTTTAAGCTGTTAATTAAAATAATAATCTTTCTTTAGAAAAGGGAGAGATCAAAGCAAAGACTGAAGCCCTAAAGAAAGTCATCATCATGATCCTGAATGGTGAGAAGTTGCCAGGACTCCTGATGACCATAATTCGCTTTGTGCTGCCGCTCCAAGATCACACCATCAAGAAGCTGCTGCTGGTTTTCTGGGAGATTGTCCCCAAAACGACTCCAGATGGCAAGCTGCTTCAGGAGATGATCCTGGTTTGTGATGCTTACAGAAAGGTGAGTGAGCTCAGACAACAAAACCTTTTTCTACCTGGATCCAGCCTGTGTTGTTCATTCTGTGTCATAACATGCTGTGAATAGTTACAGGGAGGACAACAAATCTTAAAGATGTGAGTTAACAGATCCTATGTCCACATCTGGATGTAGGCTCTGCTATGTATGCTATATATGTATTCTTCCTGGAGTCCTGGTCAGACCTCAGGAAGAATAGTCACTGCTGTTATATTGGAGTGATGACTAATGGGAATCCTTTAAATAAACAATTCTGAAGGGTTGGGCCAGCACAGGTTTGGCAAAATTTCTGTGGAGCCTCCTTATAAGCCTACTTATTCACTTAGTTAATGATACTCACTGCCCGAGTGATTGACAGATAGTTCAGAGGTAACTTGAGGCTCTCATCACCGCCCCACAGTGGGGTGCAAACAGCACTGCACTTGTGACCTCTCCTCTCCTCAGCAACCTCAGGGACTTGTCAGTCAGTTATTCCAAATCAGCAAACATTGTTTTGTTTTTTTCTTTAAGGTTTAAAATTTTGAATAAAAGGGCATCAAGGTAATTTTTTATATTGGAAATTTTAATTCAAAGTTTCCAAATTTAGTATGTAACCCTCCTCGAAGACCAATGAACAAGCAGAATGATGATCACAGGCTGTGCCTAAGATTTTACTCTGGTGAAGGAATGATAGTTTATCAGAATGTGTTTCCTAGGGATGGGAACGACACGGTTTTTGGACTGTCGATTGTCGTGACCCTCATGTCGACTTTTTGTCGAATTGTCTGCCTTTTATTTTTTTAAAGCAGCGCCAATGCCTCGGGTGAAAAATATACTACATTATTGTAGCCTACTAGTTCATTTTGATATCAAGACATGGCTGTAATGTCCAATATGACCATTAAAACAATGCTAATTAAAACAAGATTAAGAGCGATTTCAAATGTTTACTCAACATCATTGTAAACAAATAGCACGCGCTTCTTGCGACTTCAGATGGGGCAGTGTACTCCGTGATATAGTCCTCTCCACCTGTTTCACTTTTTTTGCGGGACTCGTCATAAACGCGCACCGTCACCTGAGACTGCGTGGAGACCGGACAGCAGATCTCTCTTTTTTTTTTTTTTTGAGATTGCAAACATGATTTATTCAACAGTATTTTAAGTACAGACATTGCACGTAATCCCCTCCAAAGAAAAGCACAAATAAAACTCAGGAAATCAATTTTGTCCAACAATCCATCCTTAGCTAAGGAGATGAGTGGAAGTTTATTCTGATGGCAACGGAACTAAACCGACTCCCATAGGCACCACCAGCTACACCTGCTTGGGTTTCCCTTTAAATTAAAAAGATAAATAAAAAACAAGGACAGCAGACAGCAGATCTCTAATCTCTCCGTGCACAGCTACCTTAACCTCATCGTGCATGTGGCCTGGATCCAAAAGGATGAAACGAAGGCTGCCTTGTGCGCGGTGCCGGTATTTTCCGGTTTCATTCAGAGGTGAGAGACTTTCCACCGTCGTGTGTGAAATTGAATAAGGGTCAAGTAGACAATCAAAATCAAAATATTTTATTTCCTCGACATGTCGACACTCTTATTTTTTTGTCGAGCGGAGCTTAGGTCGATTGTCGGTCGTTTGGTCGACAAAAAGTCCCATCCCTAGTTTAGAGTCAGCGTGATAAGATAAAGGTCATGTCTACAAAGAGACAAGTTGAGGTGCAATTGCTTTTTTTTTAACCATTTGGGTTTTTGGGCTCACATCAAACCCTTATTAAGGGAGCCCAAAAACAGACTATGGATAATCTCTAATGAGAGACGTCGGAAAAATGCCATCGTGCAGTAGCTTTGGTTTTATCAAATGAGTCAAACGTCATCATATCAACATGGGGTTGGGGGTCCACAGCTTTTTGGTAATTGCATGAAGGTGGTCATCAGGGAAAACATTGGGAACCATCGGACTGTATGTATGATCCCATATTGAGATACAATACTATAACTGTTAATCGTAGTCCCTCTGAAATGTGAAAAGGTTACCTCAGCTTAAATGTTCTGAGTGTTAAAACTGCTACAAGAACAGTATGCTTTTAATCTGTGAAGGCCAGCTGTATTTACTACACAGGCATTAGTCTTCAACAGTCTGGATTTTAGCTTGTATTTCTGGAGACTGCACTCAGTTGAACCCAGAAAAAAATTAGTATATGACTATGCATATACATAAAATATTAGACTGTCTTAACATCTGTTTAACATTGGTAAGCAATCTTGCATTACGGGGAAAAAATGAGACAAGATTAAGGCAATAAAAAAACACGAGCCTGGTGTCGAAACAACATAGTTTAACAGGGATATTTTCTTGCTGACAAAACAGCACCCTGATGAAAAAGTACTCCTCCCACCTACTCAACACCTCCTTTCAGTTGCTACACTCTGGCAGATGTTACAAAGTCCCACTCGCCTGTTAAAACATCTACAAAAAAAATCTTTTAGTCCCTCCGCTGTAACTATGTTAAACAATATCAAACAGGCACAGTGTACCTCTTGTTCTTTTTTCCTTGCTCTTACCCTCTCGTTCTGCGTTTCCTGTATGTGTTTTGGTATATTTAGATTTTTTTCAAATACTTCTTCTAAACGTTTGGCTTGTTTTAAATGTTTTAATCTATCTATCTATCTATCTATCTATCTATCTATCTATCTATCTATCTATCTATCTATCTATCTATCTATCTATCTATCTATCTATCCATCTATCTATCTGTAAGAAAATCAGTGTGTGAAAACGAAGGACAAAATGGCAGTGTGTAAAAAAATGGGGAAAATAATACAAAAGCTGTGACATGTTTTATAGGGATCACAATCATCACACCACACCACTTAGAGGTTGATTTATGGTTCAGACACTTTCTTGTGCTGGGATAATTACCTGTTATAAAAGAAGTAACACCTCTATGACAGTCCATTTAGCTTGTAGTGAGACATCGCCTCTCATACTGGTATCAGCTGGTTTTGACAGAGCGGAATACTTTGATCCCCAGCTCATGCTCTGATGTATTTAGTGATTTTCAGCTACACTATTACACCAGCCCCTGCTGACTGCCTGATCATGAAACACAAGTTTTACATCGGCAATATTTTGTCATTGTCCCACTGGAATGCCAACCGATGAGCTTGCTGACACAACTGTACTGTTTGGATGTGTTTGTAAATCCCTCCTATATGGACACAGCTCAATGTGACTTAATGCTGTTCTGACAGTTATTCATAGCCTTTCTGAGAAGACACAGTCTGTCTTCTCAATTTGTTTTTCGCTTTTTACATTCAAACAACATTAATATCAATACTTACCTGTGCAAAAGTATTGAGAAAAGTTTTGTAAGTGCAACAGTAAAAAGCAGCATCTCTATTGACCGAGCTGTTAGTGCTCCGAGATGAATCAGACTGACCTGACCTCTCCTGGATCTTCGGTAACCAACACATCTGTCTTACAGCTGGCAATGGGGTTGATTGACAGTTCCACCGGCGGCACTACAAAGCTTTTGCTGACTGGCAGCCACAACCCTTGGCCCAGACTGTAGAATGATCTGTGTTGGCATGACAACAAGACATGAACGTCAGATGTAGCCCTGTCACATTATCACGTTGTGGCAGTACAGACACACACTGTACAGCACCGAGACGTAAACAGGAAGACATCACTGCACATCTGAGCGTGATGACACGTGAGACAGAAATTGTGTGGTGAAAGTGTGACACAGCTTGCATGCTGAGATGTACGACTATCGGAGAAATAGCAATTTTTGAAAACCTCACCCATTTAGTTCACCAAGCAGGATAAAACATTTAATCATGTTTTTTTTCAGAAAATTATATTTTATTAAGTTTGTTGCCCAAAGCAGTTTGTGGTTTAAAAGGTAAAGCAAAAACTCAACTTTGTAGCTGGTTCATTCATTCTAAAGAACTTCTAGGCAACAAGCATGTAAGTGTGTTCTGCCCTGATGCAACTGTCTGCATCACTGTGTGCATAAATCGAACCATTGTGCTGCTCGTGTGTGTAAACTTGACCTAAACAGATTTGGATGTAATTGAACCTAATCGGCCGGTCACCGGTCACGGCAGCTCAGTCTGAGAAGCAGTGACTGTAAAGCACTTGCACTCCCACTCATCGCTGCGTTTTACAGAAATGCCCTGGTGGCATTCCCTGAGTTCAGAATAATAATGATTTTATGTTCCAGTGGGAGCTTGGATCATCTGGGATTATCTCTTAGATAATGTATATTTAAGAGTAAAAGCAGTAAAAATATCTCTGAATTATTTCAAACTGTCCCAACAGTGAATGTTATAATTCCCAAATATAGTGTTACTTTTTACAAACGAGTCAGAGTATAAGCAGTTGTGTTACAAGAAAGAAAAAAAAATGATGATGCTGATCTTGTGATTCAACTAATTTAAATGTTATCTACATAAAGTGCATCTGTGGCACATTAGGACATAAAGTAGTATTCCAAGGTGTCAGGTTCCTGTTCCTGGTTGTCTCGTTGGCCCCTCCCTTAGTGTCCCTCCTCCTCCTCCTCCTCATTCGTTTCACCTGTGTGTCTTCCCTTGTGTGTATTTAAGCAGTCTGGCAGCTCTCCTTAGTTGCCAGATCATTTTGTTTTGTGACCTAACTTTCCAGCATTTCTAGTGTTGATCTTCCTGGTGATTTTTGACCTCCATTCGTTTTTTGACCCTGCCTCTTGCCTGCCGATTTGGATTATCCTGCTGAGCCTTTATTAAAGGATATTTTTGTTGGAACAACTTTCTGTCCTGCGTTTGTGTCCTCCTCCGCCGTCCCGACCTGACACAAGGAATACATTAATGAAAGTTGTGCGGGAGTGTAGTGTCTGTGCCATGTGTGCTGATGACCACAGGTCAGGATATCAAAATTGTTTGGTATAGCTGGACATATTCTTCTTGAGTAAAGATTAATCCTCTTAGCAGGCGACTGTGCAGGAGACCAAGACTGGTCGCTTGGGAATAACAACACAAGGTAAGGCTTCACAAATAGCATGAGGCATCGCTATGCTTTGCATCTTGTGCCTTTAATGCATCTGTGCTGGTGGGAGATGAGCCTGCATGTTCCCAGGACTACAAAAAACAAGCTTAAGTACTGCTCCCAAGTATTATTGCCATGAAATATATTAGTAAATATTGTTCCCAACATCTTAAATGTACTGATATGAAATTTTGCCAAGCATGTCTGCGTTGCTTTGATTTGGGTGGAAGCACAAAACCATAACATGATAAAACCCTGAAACCTCTATAAAACACTTGTGCTAAGCCCCAAACTGGAATCATCAGCTCTGAATACATTCTGACTTCTGCTCTGCATCTTAGACTTCAAGTTATATTAGATGTAACCTTGTTTCCTGTGCATCCCTTATACCTTTAGATCACTAGATGCTTATTTTCACACTGTTCCTAACATGGAGAAAAAAATGAGAAGCAGCCTTGGTTTTGTAGAAAGCTTTCCAACTGTGAAACTAATCCCCACTACGATTAAGCTCCTCTTTTCACTGACATATAGGACTGACTGTCCGGCTGAAGTGCATTGCAGTCCTTTATCCTTATCCACCACACCCAGCACAGATACAACAACTTTCCAACGTAACCCCAACACCGTCAGTTATCTGCATCAGTGTTTTCAGTGCAGGATGGATTTGTGCTCTCCAGCTATGTGTGTGCATGGTGGTCTTTGCATCTCTCTTTATTCATAAACTCTGCTTCATATGCTTCAACGATCTGCCTTTCTTTTTTGTACGTCAAACAATAGAGCTTTAAAAGGACTCCCTATAGCTTGAGGACGAGGTGTGGAAACAATGGAAATTCAGGGTATCAGTTCTTTTATTGGACTCTAGGACAGTAGTTATCTCTGAAAGGTCCCTGTGAAGAAGAATGAGATTACTGTGACAAAAATACTCTTCCTACATAGTGGAGGGATAAGGAGAAACAAAATAACTAGATTTCACAAATCCAATCCTGTTTATACTTTAAATTAAATCTGTAGTTTTGATGTGGGGGCTGGTCAAGAACAGCTGGGTGATACTGAATGGGTCCTTTGAGCTTTACATTTCAAGGAAAAATGTCAACCACAATGACCCCATCAAGAGTGAGGAGTGTTGCAAAAAATGGCAGTAAAAGCATTTTGAAAGGAGTCCACCCAGGAATGCTCCTCAGGCTATTCTGCACACGCACACAGGCAGCTCATCGGTGAGATTTCACTCCATCTTGAGGTGACTTAGTGTGTCAATCCAGCTGTGTTTATATGCATCTGCCAGCTACTTATTTGTACGCTCTGTCACACACATGCAACTCGCATTCGAATTCATGCCAAGAACGCTGTCATTGTGTGTCCGCAGGATCACAGATGGCTGGCATAAAGTCATGCACTCTGGAGCTGCACCTGCAGTTTAGGACTCACCTGAAAATCCTCTCTGGGGCCTGTTCCCCTGTAACTAGGTCATAACCTTTCTCCAGGTTAGCATATGGCCAAGGACTTGAGGAGGACAAAGAAGAACAGACAGAATGACAAATAAGATGTTTGCTGTTTCATTATAACAGTGCACTGATAAGAGTTGATGCAGCCTAAACTAAAGTCAGGAATGATCTTGATGTTTAATTTAACATGAAATCAACACAACTGAAACGCAAAGTTAAAGCTAACATCCTCTGATCAAAGGTTTTCGCTTGGATAAGATTACCCTTTGTCTGCAGCTTCCTCAAAAAACCAGAGAACAGATATCTGATCGGTGACTGGAGCCAGGCCAGCAGATGACAGGTGAAGCCGAATAACAACGTGTGGCCATTGACTGAGCAAGCCAGCTTATTGTCAAACAAGGTCAGAGTCAGAGAGAGGGCTCATCTCTCTGACTTTCCTTCTGTCAAGCTTCACGTCCATCCCTCCCTCCTGGTTTTGTTTTTTTACACCCTATAATTTTCCTCATACTTTTCCCTGTAGGCTTCCCTCCCTTATAAAATACATAAATAAATAAATAAAAGCCTGTGCAGCTGCATCTGCATGTTTTAGTCCATTAACAACAAATTGTTCGTATTCTACATCCCAAAAGTTGCTAGATTACTTTTTCTTCCCTGGTCTTGGTTCATTCTAACATTCACAAGATTATCTCACAGTGCAGACACTTGGAAAAAACTTCATTTCCAAATCAAATATATCAAATTGTAATTTCCCTCAGGGATTGATAAAGTACATTTCATTTAATTTTCATTCAATTTACTTTCTTTTCATTTCATCCAAATCTATCCCTGTGAACAACTGCCATTATTTTAGACAGCTTCTCTGTATACCAGTGAGGTTGGGATAAAGCAGATTTCACAAAATCATGCACAAAGTTGTTGAGGTGGACGCTAATCTTCAGATATGAGTGAAACCAGCAGATGGGATTTACCCTTCGTTGCGACCCCAGTCGCTACGAACACAGAGGTGTTTATGGACGGGATCAGGGGAATAACCCTCATGACAGCTGCATTCTCCTGTGGCAGAAAGTAAAAAAGAAAAAAAAAGGAAAGAGGAAGACATTTATTCATCCTTGCTAACTGAATAAATTACCATATAAGTCAGCCCGGCAGCTTCTCTCCTCTGAGATGTATCAAATAAGCAGTTGTGCTACATAATTCTGCAGATCATTTTCTCCAGTGATCAAAGTTGGAATACATTTTCAGTGGCAGTGATGCTAATAACCCAGGCTCTCCGAATACATTTATTTAAACTTTATAGAAATGCTTCTCTTGGGCTTTGCAACACGAGGTCATTGCAACGCAACTTGATTGTTTTAATTATTTATTTTTTCCTGGAACACATTTTAACTGTTTTAACTATTATTAATTAGTTAGGTTATTTTAAACACTACCTATTTGCATGCTAGATTTTTTTAGATATCCATTTATATCACAAGTAAAAATGTAGATATAATCTCATTAGATCTAAATACAAACACATCAGTACAGTAAATCATGTAGTGGCACACCCCACAATTCCAGCATAAATGACACATTATTAATTTGGATTAAACAAGACTTCACATCTTACCCTGCTCTACCAAACAGCACGGAGCTGTAACCCAGCAGGACGTCAGAACAGCCGGCCTGCGACACTTCAGCCTTCTGATAACCTTATGTTATCTCTCTCCCCAACTTCACAGCCTCCAAATGCCCAGATGTTTACCATAAACAATTGTCATTACTCGCATACAGAGTTAATTCCCCCAAGTCCTCGGGAACTGATCAGTTTAAGACTGTCTTTCGTCTCCAGGACCAGACTCCTACAGAGAACTGAACTACAAAGGAATTCTTCTTCTCCCTCTCTTTTTCAGGAATGTGGTCAAAGAGCCACAAAAGACCAACGTTTCGTTGTTAACTTTTATAAGTTTAATCTACTTTGCTTAGCCTAAGTGATGTTATTCTTATTACATGAATGTGATTTTATTTTCTTGCCAATTTTACTTGATTATAAGCTTTAAGGGATCACACTAAAGGCTGGTTTATACTCGCGCGTAGACTCCGCGCGGCAGGACCCGCGCGGA
>JAVQJG010092021.1:0-18898 GCA_036024015.1 Craterocephalus amniculus | reverse complement strand
ATTGAATAAATATAAATAAGACTTTGAAATAAATACCATTTTCATAAATAAAAGGCACATTTATATCATGGCCATCAAATAGTAAAATAAGATGCTGTTATTATTAAATATACACATTATTATTCTTTAATACATATTTATCATTTTCAATTTAATAAAATATTTTATGATTTTCTTTCACAACATAATACATTTTAAAATGTTTACTTTTAGTTTTATTTTCCAACATCTTTTAAATATATATTTTATTTTTGATTCATTTTATTTTGTATCAATTGATACCAGCAGATTGATATTAATACTATTAATATTTTACTTTGGGGGCAAAAAGCCAAAGAATATGACTGAAAACCAAATGAATAGCAGGTTCTGCATTTATTTATTTGCATTTTCAAATTTATTTTTCTCAACCAATCGTGAGATAAAAGGGAATAACTGAGTTTTTTAAAGATTTTGGTACATTTTTGATGTTATTAAATTAAATTTCTGTCATCTGCCGTTTAGCTTGTTGATTAAAAAAGTTTATTTGACAAAACCGTACACTATGTTTGATTATGATCAATGATTAAAGCCAAATTCATTAAATTAAATGACATTTTAAGCAAAAATGTATTGGTATCAACATGAGGATTGCAGAAATTTGCCCTGGATTTACTTATTGGATCAATCCCAAAATTTCCAGTACCACCTAGCCCTACCAACCTCGAGTAAACATGCATGTAGTATTGGGTCGATACCTAATCTTGTTATCGATGCATTCTTAATTATCAATGCATCTTATTTCCAGTAAAAGTCACTCAAGCCAGAAGCATTGAGATGTAATTAGAAATGTTTCTTGCAGGTAAATAAACCCCAACATAAAGTAATTGTTCATTTCTTATGACTTTGATCCTCCTGCAGCTCCATCCTCACACAAACTGTGCTTTCAGCTCATTCGCTTGCATGCGAGGACAAATAAAGCCCTAAGTGTTGAATCAAGCTCTTTTGTTCTGTTGCTTCACCTAACTGGATAACAACAGAGGTCAGACAGTCTGCGCGATGGGAATTCTGTCTGCAGTCAGCAATGCTCCACATGTGCACAGAATACTGATGCAGACATTAACGCTGGCTTTTAACTTGGAGGAAGAAGAAGCACGGATAGTCAGAGAAAGCGTGTTTGCCTCCGTTCGTTGCTTCAGCCGGGTCTCGCTACAAGTGGAGAGGAATTTTATCTTTTCTGAACCATTATTGCTCTGTCTTTTCTGCACTGCCTCCCACCTCCGCACTGCCAATTACTCTAAGCTCTACCTAAGTACAAAGCTCCCGTTTCCAAGCTCAGACTAACGAGATGTTTCTTTTGGACCTTTTCCTGCAGCGCCGTCACGCCTTTGACTTTGTAAAACTGATAACAAATAGCTCCACGAACGCGGCAAATACGAGCCATTCTGGTCTTTGTGTTTTAGAAATCGACTTTGTTATCAATATCAAAGAATGTAGCTACTACAACACCCATATGCTGAATATAAAGTGTCTCATTAGGACGGGAACACAAGCACAAACTCAGCTGTAATGCAGACCAGCGCTTAGATTGGCTATGACTGCAACAATCAGGGGGAAAGCCAGCTCTGAGTACGAGAACATGTCCTCTGGTTACTATTTTAAATTGCATTGCTTCGTTTAGTTCAATGCAACAACACAGGCAAAACACAACCAACATTTAGGGAGAATTCATAGAAATATAAGGAAATTGCAACGATTTCTAAATATTTTCAACCCATATTTTATTCCCAGTAAAATGTAAACAACATATCAGATGTTAAAACTGAGATATTTGATCATATCATGGAAAAAATGAGCTGTTTAATTGATCCTGTTGTGCTGCAGTCTTGACCAGAACTCTCTTGTAGAAAAAATTTAATCTTGATGTGATTTCCTACCTGCTACATGGAGAAAGGTTAGTCTACTTAGCCCCAATCTCAACCCTGCCCCCTTCCCTTTAGTCCTTAGCCCTAAGCGTTTGGCTTTAAACAGCGGGTGAAGGCAAAGCTTCATGTTTCCAGCCCTATGGAGTGACCCCCCCTCTCCATTTAACCTGAACCTTATCAGGAGGCCGGTCGGCTCGTGGCTCGCTGTTTACAAGACAGAGCAACAACACAACAGAAAAAAAGTAACTTTCAGCCTTATAACCACAGGAAAAACGATTATGTATATCGCTATTTCATATATAATGTCCCCCAATGAAAACTTTTATGCAATTCTTACAGCAACTCACGATTCAATTCGATTCCGATTCTTGGGGCAACGATTCGATTCTGTATCGATTCTCGATTCAAAACGATCTTAATTCATATTCAATCCTCCTTTAGTAAAAAAACGTGCAGATTAACTCTGTTCCTCAATAAGCCAGAAACAGCTCTGAGAAATTGTTTCAGTAGTTTGAAGAAAACTGATCATTTTCATAAAAAAAACCTGGCTAACCTGGCAAGGTTTAAAGTGTCTTTGTCACTTAGCAGCAGCTTTGAAAGTCAAGCTAATAATTTTTAGCCTTTTAAAAAAAATCGATCATTGGAAACTTTGAAACGATTCTGAATCTTGATGAACAAGAATCTCGATTCTGATAAAAAAACGATTATTTTCCACCACCCCTAATGTGCAGGGCGGTCAGATGGTGCATTTTGCCGCATGGGTAAACATCTACCTTATCGTTAAGTTTTTAACACCAGTTCATGATTTTTAACGTTATTATTTACGGAAAAGTCAATTGTACAAGTCTTTCGGTGCCATGTTTGTTTCAAACATGAGCCCTTCCCCTCGTCCCAAAGAGAATCGAGACACCCCTTTGTCTCAAAAATAGAGGGTTAGGCTTAAGGGGAAACATTTCGATTGGGACTTAGTCTGCTACTGCCGTGCCCCGACCCAGGATACATGGAGGAGAATGGATATTAAATATAGAAAAAGAAATTCTGCCGATTATTATGGGTTTTGTTGAATTTAAACAAGGTTATAAGAGGACCGAACTGTCTGCGAACAGTAATTTGGGAACTCAGACATTTACTCTAAAACTCAGGAAGGATTAATAAAATCTTCTTTTTAAGAGTTTTTTGTTCTCATCATTTAGCTAAAATCATTGCATTTCTCATGATTTACAGCATGGAGCCGATGATAATCCCATTATTCTACGCATGAAAGCTACCTATCGGTCATCTGTAACATGGCGTCTGAGACAAAGCCGGCATCCTGATGATGGACAGTCTTGACAGCGTGCTAGATTCATTTCTGAATCTAATTTCCATGGAAATTACCATGACTCCATTCATGAATTCAATCAATGCTGAAATATGGATGTGATTCTGTTGCAGTGAATAATTTAACGCTGCATTAGGACGCGGGGAGATTCCAAGTTGTACCGTTTGGCCGCGGCAACACAGAAATAACTGGATTCTTGTGTAACAGGTAGATCTGATGTTGTCCTAGTGTAGCGCCGTCAACTCCTGTGGCTCAACTTTGCCCCTTTTTCATGTCATTTTATCACACTTTCTGTCCCCGCAGCCCCCCTAAGCCGCCCACCCACCCACCATCCGGCTTTTATCCTGTTCACGGCAGAGGCGTATGAATACATGAATGACAAAAGTGTGTGGGTGACAGCGGAGATTTGCAGGCGGTGGCAGTAAGTTTGGTTCACAGGCAGACAATTGGCGCAGAAATCCAGCGGAGCTTTACGTGTAAACACTTCATGTTACAGCTTTCACTCAGAGCGGCTTTCTGTGTTTTAGGCTGCAAACAATGTGTTTCCTGTCTTTGGCTGCAGAGAAACGACACACAAAGAGTTGAGTATTTTAAATAACAATAAAGCTTTTAATCCAGAGTTGAGTTACACCTTTATGCCGTTGTTATTTATGAAAACCATCATAATGGCTAGAAAATGTTAATAAAAGCCTCCCGAGGGAACTGATGAATTTACTGTTTTTGTCTTGTTTAATGTTTTGTTGTCGCTGGCAGCTTGGGGCTAATTCAGATACACAGTCATTTGAAAAAATCCTACGGAGATAATTGGCTTTTCACCCGTTTTTGAACTGAGAAATAGTGAGATGCCTTTAGGATAGTTCATATTATAACCAAGCACAGAAGAAAATTGACTTTTTTAGTCAAAATATCACAGCAGGTGAATAAGATCCAGGTGTTCAGGTACTTATATGGACTGACACCGAAGGAGGGAAGGGAAGGAAACAAGGATACACTGAAATAGAGGTGCACCGATTCAGTTTTTTCTGATCCAATCCGATGCCGATACCTGGGCTGATATCGGCCGATACCGATCCAATACTACTGTTGAATTAATGTGAGTGAAGGTATCAGGCTTGACATAAACATTTTAAAAAAGCTAACAAATTAACTCAGATATAAATGTACTTCATTTATTAAAATATACATAAGAGGCAAAAAAGTAATAAATTACACTTGACTCCAATATCCGATGCAGCTAGGATCCGAAAAACCTGCAGGATGGTAAATCTGAAGGTCAAAGTCAGACCTTGGTGAACACCAGTGTATGTTATCTTGGGGGTGTTATGGCTCAATTACTGAGTGAGAATGCAGTTCACCTCCTAACCACTAGATGTCAGGCGTTGACCGTTGACCCCTGAACTATGCGGTGGCCATTTTAGTAGTCCTCACATTTGTTTGGAGTGTAAAAACCAGTTATTTGCAGTTGATTAAATTGCTGCTTCTTGTTTGCTGCAGCTTGCATTAGCCCCAATGAAACTTTATTGAAATATGACTATTTAAAATTGCATTTGATTTTTTGTGATGCTAAAAATATTTCCTTTTATCTACATTATAGATTTACTCGTTTCACAGTCTGTGTAAATAAATGTATGAAACTTTCAGTGTGTGGAGAAGTTATCCGTCTAGTTGGGGAATTGGCTCTAACAAGGGTTGGAAAAGCGTTCGTGGCTCAAAAAGTTTGAGAAACACTGACTGGTCCAGTGAAAGATGAATTAAAGAAACCAGAGGTTGGAACTTTACAAGCTTATTAAAAAGTACATCGGGGTGTTGGGGCCACTCTGAGAAAAACAAACAGTGGAAAATATTTTTCCCACCCTCACCAGAGAATAAAGTTTAAATTAAACTTTATTTACTATATTTTAACTTACTTCTCAAAATTTCTACTTCAATCTCATCATTTTAACTTTATTCTAAGTTTGACAACTTAATGCTTGATATTTTGACTAAATTATTGCCATTTCAACTTAATTCTGCACATTTTGACTTAATTCTCGACATTTGAACTCGATTCTGGACATTTTGACCTAATTCTCAACATTTTGACTTAATTCTCAACATTTTGACTTAATTCTCGGCATTTGAACTCGATTCTCGACATTTCAACTTTATTCTGAATATTTCAGCTTAATGGGCTTTATGCACAACTCAACTACTTCCTGAATTTAAGCCAGTCTTTCATTATTGGACGAACTGATTAATCCAGGTGTCTCTGGCCTCAGTAAATGGCCAGACACACCTGGATTAATCAGTTCGTCCAATAATGAATGCATAAAGCCCATTCTTGACATTTTCACGTAATTTTTGACATTTTAGCTTATTTCTCAACATTTCGACTTTATTCTCAACATTTCGACTTTATTCTGAATATTTCAGCTTAATTCTTGACATTTCCATGTAATTCTCGACATTTCAACTTAGTTCATGACGTTTTGACTTACTTCTCAACATTTGAACTCGATTCTCAACATTTCGTCTTATTTTTCAACATTTTTACTTAATTCTCAACATTTTGACTTTATTCTTGACATTTTGACTTAATTCTCGGCATTTGAACTCGATTCACGACATTTCAACTTTATTCTAAATATTTCAGCTTAATTCTTGACATTTTCACGTAATTCTTGACATTTCAGCTTATTTCTCAACATTTCGACTTTATTCTGAATATTTCAGCTTAATTCTTGACATTTTCACAAAATTCTTGACATTTTAGCTTATTTCTCAACATTTCGACCTAATTCTCAACACTTCGACTTTATTCTGAATATTTCAGCTTAATTCTTGACATTTTCATGTAATTCTCGACATTTCAACTTAGTTCATGACATTTTGACTTACTTCTCAATATTTGAACACGATTCTTGACATTTCGTCTTATTTTTCAACATTTTGACTTAATTCTCGACATTTGAACTCGATTTTCGACATTTCATCTTAGTTTTCAACATCTTGACTTAATTCTCAACATTTTGATTTAATTCTCGATATTTGATCTCAATTCTCGACATTTCGTCTTAGTTTTTAAAATTTCGACTTAGTTCACAACATTTCGAGACTTAATTCTCATTTCAACTTAATTCTGAATATTTTGGCTTAATGCTTGACATTTTCACATAATTCTTGACATTTCAACTTAGTTCATGACATTTTGACTTAATTGTCAACATTTGAACTCGATTCTCGACATTTCAACTTTATTCTGAATATTTCAAATTAATTCTTGACATTTCAGCTTATTTCTCAACATTTGGATTTAATTCTCGACATTTCAACAAAGATTTTGACATTTTGACTTGGATCTGGACATCCGTACTTCATCCTTAACATCTTAACAACTTTCCTTTCAATTTGACTTTATTATCAAAGTTGTGACTTTATTCTCCAGTAAGGAAGAAATATCCTCCATTGGTTTTCTTTGTGTGGCCCTACAGCTTCGTCGTAAAGAAGCATGGTCAAATTCCCCCATGTGGGGTAAAAGCAACCATCCCTGACCCTCTCCTCACATCTTCAGCTTCTGCAAATTGAGACTGAAATGAGACCGAGGCAGAGGACGTGCACAGTTAGTTCCTTACTTATCTCCACCTTTCTAACAAAGAATCCTATTAGGTGCAGGCGGCATATGGAAGAAAAAACAAAAAAACGTAATTTGCCTCTTCAGCTCTGCACAGAATACGTGAAAGTCATGTAGATCGTGTCTGCGGAGTAAAATACAAACTGCTGCATCACTGTCCTGGTGGTAAAGCTGCAACTTTCCATGAAACTTGGTAATGGTTCGGAGGTAAATATGGATAATTTGTTTTGCAAACTCCTCATTATGATTTAGCCTTAAGTTAAGCTTTAATTCAACAGATTTTTGTTTTATCTAAAGCAGAGAGATCATTCGCTCTGAGGCAACTTTGCTCTCCTTGATCTTATAAAGCAGTAATTTATAACTGCTCCTAAGTTGCCTCTTCTTATTTACTAAAAAGTTTACCCACCAACAACAAAAACTAGCAATTCAGCCATAAGTAAATTAGAAAAAGCTGTTTCTCAATTATTTATAATGATTTACTGGCTGCAAGTAAAATTAATCCTTTGCTGGGTGTGTTGTTTTTCTTCCCCTGCAGAATTATTAAGAGTAGCAAAAGCTGTTTTTATGAGCTTTTCACCTCAGGCAGAGGATGAAATGTTTCTTTTCGGCCTACCAAGTCTCCAGACATGTCAGAGAATCTGCCTTCATTGGTTTTTAGTTTTTTTTTTAAACTTCATATCTTGAATTCTTTGCTGCATGTCCACCTCAAAATCTGACTTCGAAGAGGATGGGTCGAGGGGTGAATCTCAAATCGTGGTTATTGATGCATGTCATGGCTTTCCTCTTAGTCCCGATGACATCCTTCGATTAAAACGATGCTGTTTTGTTGATTATTTTCTAACAAAAACAGATGCTGATGTTGTTTTCCTTGTTTTAAAGCTACTGACTGGACCCATGATTATGCATCTGAGACTTCAAATGATAAAATAGCAGCAAACAAGAGAGGCAGCTTCCTTACAGAATTTATTCTGGTATGAAATCGATGTCCACGGGGGATGAGAAACCCTCAGGAAGCTCGCAGTAGCGTTTTAAAGACCGGGATGAGGAAAAGGCTCAATGCTCCAGAGTCGTCTCCATGGCAACTTTAATGTGTTATTTTGGAACAGAAAAACGATGGCGATGCACATTTTGCTTTTATCTTTGGAGTGGATTACGACCTCTGAAAAAAAAAAAAAAACCTCCTCTTTTTCCCTCCCCGCCGGTGTTTCAGAAGTCCGTGCAGACTTTTTAAATATTTTACACAGTCAGAGGACACAGCAAAATATGCAGAGTTTGATTTAAATTAATGATTTGATGGTGTTTACTGCTGTAATAGATATACGTTGTATGCCCAAAAATACCTTCCAAGGAAATTAAAAACATTACTTTCCTTCATATTGTGTAATTTTGGGTGTCTCATGCCTTCTTTTCCGTTTTATTGTACATTTCATTTTGTTAAAAATAAATAAAACATAGACCACATGCAAAAATAACAGGAATCCACAGGCTACCAAAGCTTTTCAGTTTAATTTGAACATGATCACTTTGTTCCCTTCAGCTCTACGAAGCATTTTAGTGTCTTTCAGTTGATTGTTTTGGTTTTGTTGCCTTTAGTTAGAATGAATTAGTCTAGCTTAACATGATTGCTCTGTATTTCTGGGATGTGTAATTATCCGTTAATTTAGTTAACTAAAAGATAAGTGCTGGTTTTGCTTGAAGTTACCTTTTTCTTGCTATGCTAAAGAGCCAATCATGCGTAATATTGTGCAACTATTACACAATATATTATTCCTCAACAGTGATGAAATTATGAAAATTCTGTTTTGATATTTTGTAGAATGCCTAGGCAATGAATGTGCGATGCTGTTAGGAAGTAAAGTGTAAAACATGTTAAATGTTACACTGTAAAACAACATCTGTAATATTACAGGTTTTTCTGTATGCAAGGAAATATCAATAAAATATGGAAACTGGCCGCAAATTCACCGCTAATAACTGACTCTTTAAGTACAGAAATGTCCAGTTTTTATTATATTTTTATAGACAGTTATACTTTTTCAAATATATATATATTTTTTTTTTACACTGTTTTGCAGTAAACTTAGTGTTAACCTATTTGAAAGTTCTCGAACTGAACTGTTAAATGTATTCATGAGTTCCACTAAACATAAAAAAGTTACAATAAAAGTAAAGACTGAATGTTTACGTAAAGGTATAAACTGCATTTCTGCATTTTTATGATGGAATTTTACTCTAAATTTATGGTTTCCTGATTTTTCACAGTAATTTTCCAGAACCCCAGCAGTTGAATATATTTTTTTTTTATTTAATACTGTAGGTCTTGCATAACATTTCCACACAAAGAATAAGTTCTATCTATGTAGGTAAAGTGTGAAATTTTACTAATCTCAACCTTGCACAATCTATTCAATTCATTGTAGTCGAATTAGACACGCCTGCGATAAAAAATGACTTTAATCACTAGTATCTTTTGACATACCATCTTTTTTATAGGATTTCTGTAAGAATGTTTGGAAAAGATTCACAAATGTGATTGTACATTTCCCCAAGACTGGTAAATGCCAAGCCTCTGTCCTAATTTGCAGGTAAACGCCCCAAAATCTCTAGAAAAAGGTCATGATTTACTGTGCAGACAGACACAGAAAGCAGTGAGACATGGAAAAGTAACAAAAAGTGTCAAAACAACGAATGAAAACCTGATGGTCCTCATTTTTAAAGGGATAAATAAATAATATAATAATCACACTGAAATGTAAATCTGACAAAAGTAACTTTTTGTACAAACAGATGATTATTAACTCGAATACGAAAATCCTCACTGTGTCGTGGCTAAAGTAGAATAAATGAACATTACATAGCCTACTGTAATCTCCACTGTATGCAGACCAAAATGCCTCCTGCTGCTTCCTTTTTGAAGCAAGTGATGCATCTAATGAAATGAAACTTTCAGGTGAGTCTGTCAGTGGTTTTATCAACTCGTACACCAGGATGTTACCCTGATTTCCTCATAAAGTACAGTCAATTTCTAATGATTAGAGACCACATTCCGCAGGTGGATCTGGGTTTCACAGGTGACTCGGACATTTATGGAGCAATTTAGTAGGATTTATATTTGGAATTAAAGATAACAAAATAGCATGCTTCAGCACTGAACTTTAAGTCTATAAGGTAAGGTTTAGGATCTCACTGATAGTGGGAGCAGCCCAGATTGGTTTCAGGCTCTGCTGCTCGCCTATAGCTCCACGCTGCCATTAGCTCATCAGTAATTCTGTGCTTCCTAAGACCTGCAAGCTGCTGCAACACGCTCAGTGTTCTGTATGCCGCGGGTTTGTAGATTCCCTACATTATTTGTCATGGCTGCCTTCCGCCACAGGGCTCTGTAATGGGAGTCTACAGCAGCCTGCATGGTAAATGGACACAGCTTCTCTGTTGCACCCTGAGCAGCCCACCTTACTTTCCACTGAGAAACACGGCTCGTTTATCTTCTCTCCAGCTCTGGGCTGGTTATTGTTAATGGCCTACCCTTGCCTGTGGTATTTACCTGTTCTTCCTCTACGCTTTCTTTCCTTCAATGGTTTCCCTGCAAATCATACAAACAGGGTGGTTTTTGTCATGCAATGGGCCCAACATGGAGCCATGGTGCACTAACCAACAGATTTTTGCATTTCAGACAGTAGATCATTTAAGTATCATTGGGAATTAATATTTTCATGTATTTCTTCAGGCCATGGTGCTTTTTGGTTATGTGCAATACTCATGCTCTCCAATCAGCTCAGGGCAGTGGTTCCCAAACTATGGGTCACCATAGTTGAACTCGTGTTTCAGAGGGTCACCAGATAATTGTGAAAAATACAACCTGTATTTATCACGTAAATTTGGGATTTTTATCATGGCTGTCAAAATTAAACCATTAATGAAGACATACATCTAAATTTAACACCTTAATTCTTTATGACATGAATGCATGAATTTACATTAATCATTATTATGATTATTATTCATTTTATTTGTGCCTTTCATGACTCTCAAGGTCACTTTACAAAAGACAAATTTATTTCTTTTATTTAAAAATCATTCATGAAGACGGACCGTTTTCAAGCCTTATATTTCGAAGACCCAGCAGGATGACCCATCTGATAAATAATTTATAATTTTCATCACAGAAGAGAGGGTCACCAATAACAGTATATGTCATCTTGGGGGTCGTGCCTCAAAATGTATGGGAACCAGTGCATTAGAGTGATGAATTATTGCAAATGGTCATTTTTTTAAAAGAAAGAAGATGTTTATAATGTCTAAACCAAGGTGGTTAATAATAAAGATCAACCAGGAAAACCAGATCTAAATTTGATGATGATTAAAACCAGAAGGGCCTTTTTAATTGAGCATGTCAAGGAAGACTTTCTTTCCCAGTTTGCATTTTTCAGTCATTAAGCATGTTGGTAATGGGGATAATAAATATAAATCGCAGATGCCAAAATTAAAGCTGACTTCCTGCCTGTCATACTCATCCTGCATCCCTCAGCTCAGGTGGTTTTAATGACTCCAATTAACATGGACAGATTTGCAAACAGCCCTGATAGCTCAACATGGGAGGAAAGCCTTCAGGTCACCATTCCCCCCTGGTTTGAAGGTGATGGACTCATAAAAGCATTCAGCAATGTCCTTCTGTTTTTCTCCTCTTGTCATGATCGGCTTGGGTTTTTCTTCGCGTGATATGTCATTTAGTTGCTAAGTAACTGAAGAGGAAAGAAAAGCCTTTGACCTGTTTCTCGTGAAAAGGGTTGCATTAATGTAAGGAACAGAGAAGGGCTACTTTAAATCAGGTCTTTAGATGTGATGAGTCTTTTTTTTTTTTTTTACAGGTATTGTTTTTGGTACTTTTCCATCCTGTAAAGCTACTATATCATCACTGGTTAAAAAAGATGTCCTTTTCAATCATCAACCTGCACAGTCGATGGTATCGAAGCTAATAGGCTAGTCTACACATGTGGGAAGCTTTGTACAAGTTTTAAGCAACATGCCACCATCTAGTGACTGTCTTTTAGTGAAGGCTGATTTCATGGGGAAATAGTCAAACTTTCATGAACCGAAAACCTTTGGAGCATCATAAAAAGGTTTTCCAAAAAGTCCCCGAAAAGTCCCAGAAAATCGGGGTAGTCCCACCAACCCCGACTTTTTTCAATGAATGTATGTTTGAAAAGCTGAATAAAAGCTTTGGAAGTGATTTCTCTGCTAACACTACAAGCTGTTTGCTAACATGTTTAGCCTCTAAAATTATGACCAACTAAGGGGCGTTTTTGCAAGTTTTCCAACTTGGTCAACCTGAACGCTCTCAACATGGATGCAACGTCATTCCCAGCTAATGGATCTCCTGGAGCATCTTACCATAAGGCATTCATTTCAGGTGGACGTTTTAGTTGAAAGACAAAGTAAGAAATGAGCTAAATTCATTTCACCATGAGACAATAAGCCTCCATGCAATCATAATAAGCCCTGGAGGCTTCTTATGTGCTCCCTTAGCTCGTTGCTAATGTTAAAAACCTTCAACGCTGAAGCGCTCTCTCTCTCTCTGAAACTCAAATCCTTGTTTTGACGACACAGTTTGCTGCAGGACAGATAAAACGGGAACAGATGTTTTATATCTATGTCTTATCTTGACATATTTTGAATTTTAAACTGTGTCGTTGGTTATTAATCTTAAGAAATCAGGCACTAATGGTAAGCTACAGTGTTTACATCTTTATCCAGCCAAAAAAGCTGTTAGGTTGGGGTGTCCATTGCTAAAACCCCAGGGGCTTAGGATATCCTCTCCAAGCAATTTTCTGTTTTTTTAATGGAACTTGGAACTCCAGCAACTCATTCCTTGGCCTGTCCCGTGGGATTTAACGGAAATGGGACTGGACTGGTATGAAGTTGGCATTTATGTGGCCTGTGCTGCCCATCTTGCAGGGCTTGGCAAGGGTTGTGCATAAATATACCCTTCAGCAGAGGGAAGTGTTG
The DNA here is from genome assembly GCA_036024015.1 of Craterocephalus amniculus. Taxonomy (NCBI): domain Eukaryota; kingdom Metazoa; phylum Chordata; class Actinopteri; order Atheriniformes; family Atherinidae; genus Craterocephalus; species Craterocephalus amniculus. Next base: position 6,060 of record JAVQJG010092021.1, on the reverse strand, counting down.
TAATAAGGTTGTGTTCATTTTGGCACCGTATCATCTTTCCCCACTTTCTGTGATCCGGTGCTAATTCAAACAGAAACAAAAGTTAATTATATATACAAATACTCACTATTTTGGGTCTTAAAAGTATATCTGGTAGGTCTGATTTATGGATCAGTGTGAACCAAATAGCACGAACTACCTCTCACAGCCCAAAGGAGAAATAAATGAGCTGCAACAAATAAATCAATAGTGATGATGGACTGATGGAAGTGTCAAAAAGTAACAGCAACACATTAAGAGATGATTTCCTCAATCACTGCTAATGAGTCCAGTCATCAGGGTCTTCATTAACTGGATCATCACAGCACCAGTAATTATAAGTATGATAACAAGAAACATCAGGAGGTTCATTAATGCAACGACACCCCTTCTAATGCGTTCATACCTCATCTGTAAGGTGCACCAGCATCGTACTCAAGCTCTTTGGTTTTTCACCAGAAAAAGTCAAACAAATTCATTCCTGATTCCCACCGTGACATCAGACGATCTAATTATTAATATTTGGTGAAATAATTACTCAACACAGCTGCACACCCAAGTCTATTACAAATCTGACTGGGAGACGGAGGTGAGTTAAAGGCATACCGGCTCTGGTTCTGTTCACAACTCGGCCATATTTGGGTTATTTCGTATGTTTTCTGCTTGTGATCCAGAAACTGATCTCAGAAGGATGTATGGACAGATTTACAAATTCCTAAAATAGACCTAGAGGTGGGGGGAACCGTAAAAAGTAGGTATGAAGAAGAAAGCCTTTTTCTAAGTAGCTACATTTCCATTACCACTAGAAATGTGCAAAACCTATATATTGCAATAAAAATATGGTAATGGAAGCAACTTTATTAAAAAAAACTCTTAAATATGGCTAAAATGTCTTTGCACTCTCAGGAAGTGTTTTTTTTAGACGCATTGATATAGAAGTATTTTCGCAGGAATGTAATGGAAACACCAGACGTGAGGTAGCGGGGTCATGTGACCAGTCTTTTTGGAGAAAAGATGGTGTGGAGTGTTTGAACGGAGGAGACTGGAAAATTTTTAGACATAATTAAATAGAAAAGTACAACCTTCATCCTTGACAGCAAACAACAACAAAATGTTACGTAACATAAAACATTTTGCTTCTCCATCTTCCTCAGAGTGGAGTCTCACGGGAGGGGACTTTGTGAGAATTGCGGTTGACGCGCTAAACACGGAAACCCTTGTATATCGCAGTTGTACGTCAAAATTACGGCAAACTTCGCTCTCTGGATTGTAAAGGTCGCAGAACCCTGATCTAAAGAAATGATTTAGAGTTTTTTTCACTTCCCCCACAGTTGTCATGAAGGAAAACCTGAGCTTTTAAAGTTAAAATGTTTTTTGTACCAGGCTGTAAACATGCTTATCTCTGCTTTAAAGTGGGCCTTTTTAACATGGGAGTCTATGGGGAATTGCTCTGTTTTGCAGCAGCACCTAGTGGAGGAGGGGGAAACTGCATTTTGTGGCACTTCTGTATAGACTTCAGTTTTCTTTTCTTTTTAATACAGAAATAATTAAAATAAAAACGTTTCTAAGCTGGAGGTTGCTACTTGATCCAAGCCCTAAAAAGTCGGATGGACGGACGGACGGATGGATGGACGGATAGACGGACGGATAATTATGAGTGGTTTCTATCTTTGTTTATTTTAAAATATTATTATCAAAGTCTTATGACTGTTTTTAAAGAATATATATTTGTTTCATTTTATAAGCAAAGCAAATACAGAAAGTCAATGACACACATAACCTGAATCTGAATTTCAGGGTTCTGATCAACAAACAGCAACAACTGGTTTAATGAATGGGTTACTGAGGAAGTTCTCTGAATAGATAGATGGATGGACGGACAGAGCAAAGAATTTCTTCTTTTTCCCCCCCCATTTTAGCAAAGCTAACTTCATGTTCTGATCTGATGATCTGATCCCACACAGCTTAATTCATGGAGTCAATTTGGTCCAGAGATGTGGATTCTGAAGGTATAAAAACTTTGAAAATTATTAAAACAGGAAATCTGGACTAAGATTAATTAATAAAAGAAAGAACAACCACTTAGCTTGATTTTTACTCCATCCGAACTCCCAGTCATGAGCCCCCATCATGATTCCACTTGAATTAAAATTGAATAATAAATGCCTTCCAATAAGACACAGAATAATAAATAATGCACATTTAGAGGAATCTATCATCACATTATCCATAAACCTTTAATCTCCCTTAAATTCAGTTCTTCTCTTTTTAAAAATAAATATTCCCATATTTCTCAAACAGGAGATAAATAGAAATGCTTAAATAGAAGGCAGGTTGATGACACTTCAACTCTGGTCCAAAATGCTTCCAGTTTTAAACAACTGGAGGGAGGATTTGAGGCATTTAAGCTCTTACATGAACGCTTGTCTCTGAAACCTGCCGAAAAAGCCGGAAGATGATGTCCCATCTGCAGAAAATACAAACCTTTTATGATATATTAGTAGTTTTCAGCCGTTGGTAGAGGATGCATGAGCAAAAGCAACCGTTTCTAGGAGACAGAGAACCAATATGACTCATGCACATCTGCGTCCAGCTTAGCTGGAATAGCTAAATATACCTTGAAGACAGTTAAAAGGTCGCTGTGGAACATATGTAACAGAAATAAATTTTCCTCTGCTCCTCTGTCTAGCGGCGTCCCACAGGGGTCAACTCTTGGGCATTGGCCGTTTTCTTGGGTTCTATTTTAGCCTATGTGCTTTCCATTTTTTCATTATGAGACTATGAACACCTGAAAACAAACTTAATAAAATTACTTCTTCTTCCTCATAATTATCAGTTGTCATTATTAAGAGTTTTTAAAACATATTTATGACATTTATGTCATATTATTGTACATTTTATAACTAAACCTTTGAATCTCATTTTACTTTTCTCTAATAAAAAGGGCCCTTTTCTTATAATATCTGCTTAAAATCTCATGACTTTCAATGTAATTATTTTATATTTGTATCTGAAATATGAATGACAGACTATGGGTACAAAAAAGTCCTCAAACTGCTATAAAACACTACAGATTTTTATTTTTTGTGTTGTTTTTGCTGAAATTTACACAAATAATAAAAAACATATAAATATTCAAATAAAATTTTAAATGTCAATTTGATCACATGATGCGACTAATTCTATAAAAGAAAGACATGAGATATTTTCCATGTGATGCATTTTAGGGTGATTACAATCTTGTGTTAAGATGTTTTAAATAATTTTTAGTTAAATGAAGTCAATGTTTAGTTGTTTAACAAATGTATAAAACAAAAGGGCCAGGTCTGGATATCTTCTAAACAAGAATAAAGTATTAATAGATTTTTTTTTTTTTTTTTTTAAAAGACAGATAAATAAATAGTTCAGATAAAAACCAGTGCTTGCATGTTAATAAAAATTCCAGCTGTCTGATATCTTAAATTTTAGGATTTTCTCTTTTCATAATAATGGAAACATGGTATGAAATATGCATATAAAAGGGTTAAAATAATTCATATAACATATTTATTAGTTTTGATAAGAACTGAAGTGAACTGAAAGATCAGAGGGAAAAAAGCTGAAACTTTTTTTTTTTTTTACCTTAAATCCAAAAACGGTATAATGAAGAGTATAATCAGATAAAACTTTAAGAGTCTGAAATTTCATAAGGTCAGAGAATAAATACTGTTACATGTTTGTGGGTTTAGAGTTAAATTATAACCATGACTCAACAGGGATGAATATTTTTTTTAAAACTTGATATCTTAAAGAAAATATCACAAAGGCACAAAATATCTGAGACTACTGGATATTACTGAGGAGAATGAGAAACTTAAGAGGGTTTATAAATTCATTATTTATTTCAAATAAACTCCTACTCCTTTTGGTTGGTTCAAGAATGAAACAACGTCTTTTTAATTAAATATTTTTGCCCACTCTTTAAATATTTAAATATGGCATCTTGACAAAAACAGTTGGCGGTTTTGGCACATTTTTTTCCACAATGGCTCATGCAGTACAGGAAATAATCTGCCTCCTGTGGGAAACACATCCTTCTGCAGAGGGACATCGAATAGAGTTGCCTAGCAGCCAGCTGTCAATCATCCTGACAGGCACTGGGCTCCAGGGACGGAAAGCGAGGAAGAGTTACCGGAGCAAAAGGCTGAGGGCTTACCAAGTTCTCAGCACCTGAACCTGGAAGCCGATCACATGTTTAGCAACTCAGAGACGTGGTCCTGATGCGTCAGGATGAGGAAGGAGCGGATTTTAATGCACATAATGCTGAACTGGATGTAAAACTTTTCCTTTTTGTTTAGATTTGCAGACAAGTTGGAGTCTGCTGCAACACGAAGCAAGATGAGAATATTGGGTTTAGTTTTTTCCATCTAAAACAGTTTTTCCACAGTTGTTGGCCTGTAAAGCGGCCTGCATCGTCCGTGTGTAGTTAAGCAATTGTCAGGAGGACAAACACAAACTTCTGGGTCACTGCTTCTTTTTTTATTCTCATTCTTTTATGCCTGATAAAAAATTGACCTTTTGAACTGCAATTTTTTCATATCTGTCCAGTTTTAAAATCCAAAATAAGCTGAATTACATCTTAAAACGTTATTATTAGTCCTACTTTTATGTGTTAAAACTCCTGGGCTGCACCGGAGGAGTAAAGGTCAGAGTAAAGTAGCATTTCGGTCATGCATAACAAGCCCGGATGAGTTGTGTTCTGAAGTTTAAAGAGGAAATCTGTCCTCTGAAGGAACATCATGCTGAAACTGGAGGTCAGAATTGTTTAATTTTTGTGAGACTGTCTTCATCTCTGGTTGCTTTCTTAGCAGGAATACAACCCAGAGCTGGTTTAACGGCTTTTGCATCCTTTTCAGTAAAACAGTTTGGAGTTGGTGAGAGGAAGCTCTGTGAGAGCTGTGTCGTGGTGCACAGCTGATGATGCAGAACATCAGATATATAAAATCCATCTAAGGTTTGCTATAACACGTGCATTAATATGTGGCCACTAACATGTGCCCACGTGTTCGCACTTTGACTGTTTTCCTGTGCAAACTCATGTGAAACACTTCCACGTTTGGTCAAAACTTTCAAGTGTTTAAGTGGATGCACATTTGTTTTGCACTTCCAGGCCACCGTACAACCACATGAAAAAATATAAACCACTGTGATTCACAGAAGGATTCACAGTCAGACTGGTTTCTGCCTTCTGTGCAGCAGATGAACCTTAATCTCAGCATTAATTTGCATCGTTGTATTACTATGAGGTATATGAATATGATCAGAACGTAAATTTCCCAACAGACCCACCTAATTAAGCATTATAAATTATACTTTTCTTATCGCTTAAGACTTATTTAAGATTCTTTTAGTGTAAATTTCCCAATCAATCGATCAGATGAAACAGCTATCAATTAGACAATTGATATATATGTGTGTGTATGTATACATGTCCCCTTTTTAGCTGGTGCGATCAGCTGCTTTCTGTCTGTCATGTGCTGCACAGCATTTCAGTTTTCGGTTCAGCACATTTTCTGTGCATCTTCTAAAAAGCTCCACTGTTATATTAACCCAGCGGGCTGAAGAAAAGCAGAAACCAGTCAGTTGAGAAGCGAATGAAAAGCCAGACTCAGAAAAGAAGTCTCATTTCAAGTCTCAGATTCCACCTTTATATATTTTTCTATTAAACATTAAAGCATGATGGGTTTTTTTTACCCAACTATTATGAATCTTTTCTCTCCTTAAGACTAAACACTGATGTGAGCTTCTTCATGAAAGCTGAATTTCACAATAAAACATTTGCCTGAGGGTCATTAGGTTTTTATCAATTACTTAGATAAATAAATAATAGCCAGCACAAATAAAGCTACACGGCGAAAGGATTCATTAAAAGCTCATTTTTCACTGTAAATAATATCGACCAAGTTTAAGACCTCAGGGTTTATGTTGCAGCATAACTCCACTGTGCAGTGCACTATATTTATGGAAGCATTTTACTTTCTGTTTCATTGCATGTATATTTCT
>JAVQJG010092020.1:0-19108 GCA_036024015.1 Craterocephalus amniculus | reverse complement strand
GTTGGCCAGCTCCCTGCCTCTACCTTCCTGCACAAAGTTTTTGTTAATTAAAGCCTTTTGAACTTTCTTCAACTACCCTTGTCTCTGCTTTGGGGTCCTTAAACTGTAATCCATAACAAATAATACAGATAAGAAAAAAGATTAACCCTTTAAAGCACCTGAATGATAGTATGGCAGACGTATTGTGCTAAACAATTTACTGTTTGTGGAAAACAACAACATTAAAGGAAAAAACATCTAAAATAATCTTTCAAAGGAAAAATTCAAGATGAGTCACACATTAACACAAATTGTTACCACATGCAGGTGTACTCTCGACAGGCCATCTTAAAGATGAATCACTGGCTCTTTCCCGAATCGCAATGACTGCTTATTCTTAAGGAGTTGAATGATGGACAATATGATGGACTCAGTATCATAATTACAGAAAGCTTTCAGACATATGTTATTTTCTCTGCAACCTGAATGGCATGACTGCTTTCACACAGTTTAATTCACCAAGTCCATTCCAATATGCACCGATATTTTAATATTTACATTTTTTTCCAACAATTTTAGGAAAAGAATTTTTTCGTATTTTTCTCGTAATTCTTTTAATAATGATCATATTATTTTCACTGTATTGTTTTCATTCTGCAACTTCTGGTTTTGTCTTGTATACGAAGTTACACAGAAAAAATAACTCATCGTTTGTTCATTCATACACTCTTGAAACTTCTTGATACACTTGATACTCCTATACAGTACAACAACAACATTAATCATTTAGATTACAAAGATATAGGTTGAAAAAACCTTGACTTATCTGTCAAATATAAACAAAAACATTATTTATATTACAGGTTTTAAAGATCTTTGAACATCAGACCTTTTCTTTCAGTGCAGGTTTTTACTTTCTTGTTATTGACCCCTGAATCTGCTCTAATTTTCAATGTGCATTCTATAGGCTAAAATTTCACTGTGCATTTGGACGCTACCACTAAAAGATGAATTTACTATGTAGGTCCTCTATCTAAATGTGGACAGAACAACTGTCTGCCAACACAGGTGCATAAACAGGTGAAATAAAGCTAAATCATAAGTACCAGTGGTTTATAACACCCTGTACCTCATGTGATGGATTTGCATGTTGGGATTAAAATCAGTGAGCTTCTCTGTTTAATTGCATACAGATTAACAACCAGATTGGAAGACTGTGAGGCAGCAGACCCTGGAAACAGCATAGTTCACATGGCTTTACATCAATTTGAGGTAACAGCACGATCCAAATGATATGATTTTCTCGCATTTTTCTCGGATCTCAGTATAATGGCCAATTTATCTACATGTATATTTTAATATGACCCTAACTATGAAAGCAACACATTAAATCCAAAGACTAAGGGGGGAAAAGTCACATTTTGGAGATGTACCGATGTCGTGGTTTTTTTATAGCACAGGTGTGGGGTCTAACACAATTCCAATATCTGAAAATTAAATATTGATATTGATACTGATATTTTTCTATACCAAATAATTACACGAACATTATTGGGATTATCATCATTATTGCTCTTACTGTAAAAGTATAAAGTTTAATTAGTCTGTAACCACATATGTGGAGGGGTGTTTGTGTGTGGGAGTTATGGATGGTGATGAGGGCAAAATTCTGGGTATGAGTAAGCGTTGGGGTGCAGGGTGTGGCCATGGGTCCCCGACTCGTGTTTTCTCACTTGCTGGCTGGGGTTGTCCCCCACAGGGCATGAGAGATGAGGGTGTCTAATATGTGGGTGTTGATACTGGCGAAAAGTGAGAGACTGGAGAGGGGAAGATAGGGAGGTATAAGCGTGAAGGGGTGTAAGGCGAGGGAGAGGGTTCTGCAGGCAGGTGTGGAAGGGTGGTAGGAGGACAGAAATGAAATGTGTGGGTGTGGGTGTGGAGGGATGTATGATTGGAGAGCGTGTGAGGAGGAGGGTGTGCAGGTGTGTGTGGACGTGTGGTAGCAGGACATGAGTGAATGTTGTGCGGGGTACACTGTACATGTTAATAGTGTGTGGGAGAGAGAGGAGGTTGTGTGGAAGGGTGGTGGGAGATGAGGGGAACGGGCGAGTACTCTAGGCCCCGTCTGCCTAGAAGGCCGGTGCTCGGCCTTCCAGGCCGTGTCCACCAATCTGGAAGTGTTCCTTCCAGATTAGTTTTGATCTGATTTATTGATTTTTTATTTAGTTTTTTCCTATCTCACAACTATTCTTTTCTTTTCTCCCTGGGATACTCTGTTGTGTACTGTAGGTAGTCTGGATTGCATTGTTTTTCTGTGTGGTGTTTTTTTCTTGTTGTCTTTCTCTTTCTTCTCAGTTCTTCTTTTTCTCTCTGTCCCCTCCGGTCAGGCCCAGCATTAAGTTGGCAATTTAATAAAGATCTCATATTCTCAAGAGGGACTTTATACATACAGTATAACGCTCTACTTTATACAGTGAAATTTCTCAGCACAAAATAGCAGCCAGACAATCATTCTGCTTGCTACGATGCAGGACAAGACATGTTTTTAGAAAAAAAGGAACCACACATGACTTCTTAATGAGAGAACAACTGATAAAGTTATTAATTGAAATAAGTTCCTAAGTAATTCATAAGAGAAATATCGAGGACGTATTAGTTACTTCATAATCTTAACAGAAAAAAAGGTAATTACAATTTATCAGTAAGAGCTTATTTTTTATAAATAAGATCCAAGGGAAACAGTATGCATACAAATAATCTGGGAACACTAGATAGTTTGAACATGTTACAGTCTATTACAGTCTGACAATCATTACTAATCAAAGTTTAACAGTAACATGAGAGCTCATTTAAAAAAGTCAAATTATCAGTGACCAGCTGAAGGAGCAGCAATCAAATCAAAAATCCTGTCCGTGTCCGTGTTGTGTAGCCAGATATCCACCTGGCCTGAGTCCTCACAACGATTGCTGCTGGCAGGAAATCAGATAGCAAGAGGAGTCATTTATATTTCTTTCACTACCCCACAAGCTGTAGAAGCGGGGAGCATTTAAATCCCATCTGAGGTCAACCGGGGACTCAGTGGCTTTGATAGCAACTATCCTATCTTTGATTCCACACTCCTCTGAACTCTACAGATTTTCTGCCTTTGACGATGGGTTTTAAAAGGTTGGTAAAGTAAACAAGATAACATGAACAACCGGCAAGGTTAGATGAGAAAAGTTTGACATGAAGGTAACAAAAGCCAAACCACTTTCTACACATTCTACTGATGTCTCTGCTCATTTCTCTGCTGCAAACAGCGACAGGTTTTCTCCTGAATTATTCATGTTTCAGTTCTGAGGAGGTGACTAAAGTGCCACAAGAAAGCTCACCTAAGACTGGATGCAAAACGACGGACTAATGGATGGATTTGAGCTTCCCTTTTTTTTGGGATGAGTCAAAAACAATAAACTCCACAGAGGGTTTGTAACAGCTGTGAAAATCTCTGTAGGAACTGAAAGCTTCATGTGGCTGCCAGAGAAAGACGCAAGAGGACACGAAGCTCCCTCTATGTTGACTCTCAGACTCCTTCATAAGCACATCAATCTTAGACATTCACCCGCATCAGCCAGACACAAACACAGCACCACGAGAAACGGCGGCAAAGAGCACAAACAATGTCTGTCACTCAGGAGGAAATTGACAGGGATAGAGGCCTTTTCATATCGCCCAAACACCCTCTGAAATTGAGGTGAACACCTCTGATCTGCAAAAAGATGCGTGTAGTGATCCCGATCGGCTTTGTGGTGGTACTCACGGTTTCCATAGAAACATCCGCATCGCAAACATGCCAGAATAAAACATCCAAAGCTGCAAAAAACAGATGTGAATTTGCACTACGTGGCATGTATCACCGAACCTGACAGCGTTGTCATCCTAAAATATCCCCAGTAAAGGTTTGATACACTGAATTACATCTCTTAGCATCTGATTCACAGAGTGAGAGATCGCTATGCAAGTCTGCTAATGGGATTAATTTGCGCTTCATGGCATTTGAAGATCAGTCTCACATGTTACACCACATCAGAAAATTTGAGTCTTCACCATTATTTCATCCCTGCACTTAGAAACCTACTGTAGTAATCGGCTAGAGAGGAAGCGTTTTAAAATCTCCCCTAAAGTTGCCCCCAATGTGGTCACTTTTATGTGTTCTGATTAATCTCTCCTGTCATCCTGGTGTTTCTGAGTGGGCAGCAATGTGGAAACTGGTGAAAGGCATATCTGAAACTGCTATTGTTACACGGGAGCAACTCTAGCTCTTTAAAGAGCATCACACCCCAGTATACAGGATGTAACATTGAAGTAGATGTAAAGGACTGGATGTGAAGTGATTTTCATACAGTAAGGGAACAAAAATCCGTAAATGTGGAATGAGATGAAAGCCGCAATATCATACAGGCTCAGGTAATAACGGTTTCTTTGTGTCCGAAACACAGAGAGATACTTAGAGAACAAAGACAGCCTCACATGAAGGGGATCGTATATATGATCACCTATTTTCCCTGCAGGCAGTGAGCTTCAAAATGGCTTGGAAGGACAGCAGAAATCAAGAACTGATTTCCGGATGGAGACACAGATTTGCTACAACCCCTCATTTGTCATTTTTGTACCTGATGCTCATTTATCTTCCTCTGTCTCTCTTTTGTTATTTTATCAGTTCATTAGCTACCAGGTCTAAGATGATCTATTTTCTAAACTGGGACACAGAGCCAAATCTCACCTTCTGGAACATTAATCCCACCACTCAATGTGCTGTGCTCATATTGCTCCTGTAGTATCCCTCCACTCAATGTATGAAAGTAGATTAACAGTTCACGTTAGCTGAAACATCAGCCCTGGAAGATGCAGCTGGTATGTCAGCAGTGTTTCGGACAGATGGATTTCACTACATTCACTACACTGCCAGTCAAAGGTTTCCCATTAATGTGAAAGAGTGCCCAAATTTTTCAGTGATGCTGTATATTGCCGAGGTTCCTTTGTCATTCTGTAAACATGACATCTTCCTCAGAGATGGTGCAGCGAAGAAAACTTTCAACTCATTTTAAATGCAAACTGCAATGTTGAGTAAGAAATGTGTTGTGTGATTTATGATTGTAAATAAAATGTGCCAGGTTCAGGGAAAGAGGGAAAAAGATTTCAAACAAGAGTCCATTGGCAAATTCCCAATTTTACAAGATAACATTGCTTCACATTTAGTAAACGCATAAAGGGATGCTATGTATTCACATGTTCACTTAAAATTGATTTGCTGGTGAGGGATGATGAAAAATAATCAAATATTTAGAATTTTACTGGTTTCAAAGACACTGGAGCATTTTGTTGAGACAAGTTATTATTAAAGTAAAATGTCAACCCGGTGTTAGTATGCAAAGAAAAGTGCCAGAATCATTCATGCTTGCAGGTTTCTGTGCTGGGAGCTAAAAATTTTCAAGATCTGTAGGTTACTTTATTTTCTATGGTTATTCTAAAGTGGCTTTATACACAAATAAGGCTGAAGAATGGACAAAAAAAGAGCTTCAAGTATTTTGTGAGCAAAGAGCTTGAAAATTGTAAAATTCTATAATATACTAAATTAAAAGAAAACGGTTTGGCTGAGTAAATTTTCTCAGTTAACTTATTTTCCTTTTAATGCCAGGTAAAAAAAAAGAAAGAGCCCAAACGAGTCCACATTTTTTTATACACATATGCATACAGTTAATAGTCATTTGAGTAAAACAATTTTAGCCTGTTTACCCTCACTAGCTCACTGACTTTCCATGGCCAAACAAACTGCTTGTACCCAACAAAATATAACTCAAATTAAATCCGGTTAGATTCAGGGCAAATCCATTATAACACAAGCAGAACACACCGATAAATATCAACAATCTGTTGATGTTTTTCTGGTTACCAATAGACTAAAAACAAAAAACTATTTTGGCTGATGTAGATGCATTCTGTTAATTTGTCTTGCCCTTCTCTGCATAAATTAGGTGTAAGATCTTCACTGATGAACACATTAAAACAGATACTTGGTGGGTAATGCACATATAATATAATGCAATATCACGTACTGTAGGGAAGCTTATGGTAATCCTACATAACTGCCAAGTGTCTGTTCACCTGAAGAGAAGCTTTTCATCGACCATCCACGCCAAGTCAGTACATAGAAGCAGGATACTTCATTCAAGTTCTCGTTTGTATCCTTTAAAAGGGGAAGAACCGTCTTTAAATACACATGGCATTTTATCACATTAGTACAAAATTACTTCATTTTGACTCCATGTGTAGAGTTTGGACTCCCTTGCTAATGTTCAATCTCTCCATGGGTTTAAAATCTCCCCAGCAGCAATGATGTATTGATAAGATTCATTGCAGAAGTTCTGTTTATCTATGTGGTAAAAGTATTGATTTTTTCATGTGTGGGTGGAAGAGGTATTCCCTGTGATTTAGAGATAATCAGCACTTGTGTTGCTGCTTGTGACATGGCCCACTTCAAGAGATGTGCGTGCTAATGCAAAGGTTTTACAGTTTATCTGGACCTCTTACAGACCGCTACTGGGCCTGTATGCGACTGACTGCAGCTGGGATTTTCACAGCAAACACCACGGTCACACAGGCTTTTGATATGGTGGCAGGTTTCCTGTTAAAATTTCCGTCTGAGACGCATTTGTTTATAATGGGCGTAACACCAAGCACATCCAGCTGTTGCGTCTGGGCAGTAAACAAATATTGTTGGGTGTGTTGCCAAGGCCTGGGAGCTGCTACAGCTGTGAAATTCATATGGTCACATTTCGCCTTTTAAAATGAGCAACCGAGAATAAATTCATATGAAAGTGTTCTCCGGTCTGCTCTTTCTGTAACAATTGCTTTCATTTTTCATAACTGCTCCTATGGACCAGATAAAGCAAACTATGCAACGCTGCACAAGGCAAGTCTAGAAATTTCACACAGCTACTCCCATATAAAGCTCCCTAAATCTCCTAAAATGAGCTGTCAGGTGCAGAATTTGAGATACCTTCAGCTATTTGTACTAAATGACTTTCTGAGGGGCTTCTTTGAATGTGGTTACTGACCCTCCCAACTGACTATCTACTCTGAACTGGTTCACTGCCCAGGCTGAGAAGAGAGCTCCAAGGACTGTCTGAGCAGTATCTCTAATGTAACATCATCTGGCCGCTGCAGCAGCTCTGTCGACTCTGTGGACTCGTCCACCGAGGGAAACAGTGCAGCGCTGTCTTCCACAACGCCAATTCACAACTTCCACACCCACTGAAATCCATTTGATTAGTCACTGCAACACAGCAACAAGGACATTAATAATTCATCTGTGCAACTGACAAATGAGGCAATCAATTCTTGGACAGCATTCAAAGAGAAACTATTCAAATCCCCTCTAAATTAATTTTCTGCCTTTTAGTGACCATACATTTGAAATTTTAATGCCAAATGCATCAGATTTTTTAATCTGACTTCCAGACAAATTACACCATGTGGTGTCATGAGAGGTTTTTAAAAGATTTACATAATTTAAAAAAAAAGCCCAGATTTGTGATTGACAAGAGAACTTGGAGGAAATTTATTCCTCACTTTAGCTGTAAGACTCCCCTAAACCACTGGCAACATTAAGTGTTGGATATCTCGTAAGGTGCCTTGCCTTAGTTGCAAAAGAGCAGCACAGACTTCAGACCAGGGGACCAGACGTTAAAAGAGTTAAAGATATTATCTAATTTTATATTCCTTCTGACAGCAGAGACACAACTCTACATGAATGCAAAAGCATCCTGACAAGTACTGCTCTTCTGTATAAGATGAGATCACACTTGACTTTGACCCCTGAGATGCAGAGAACAAAGAAATCCAATGCATAATCTGTCCACATTGTTCTTTACGTGTGCTGTAGCCTGAGGATAACAGGGATCCCAGAGCTCAGTCCTGCTGCTTATATGAAAAAGATTATGATAAGAAACAAGGCTTGGAGAATCAAATCTGATTTAAGTATCAAACCTGGTCATTAAATCTAAATCCTGTAAATGTATGTTGTATTGTAAATGTGGCACAACGACGAAGGGTCTGCAACTTTTTTGATCTTGCAACTTTCACGACACTGTGAGACATTGCAGCCAAGTTTTGCTTTGTGCATGCAAGCTAGCAGATAGAAACACAGCGGCCATTTTAAACGTGTGCCGTGGCTGATTCAGCAAAGAAATGCTAGAAGACATTATCGGAGGAGGAGAGGAAAGAAAAAAGAACCAAAGATGGAGCAAGAGTCAAGATAAAACTGGCTTTGACCAGCTGTAGAGAGTAGCCTACAGGTAGGATGCAAGATGGTACCGAATTTGTGGTCATTAAGGCCGATAGCATTTCACAGCTTAATCTTTGTTGAACTTTTTCAAACGTACATTCAAATATATATAAAAAGAAAGGTTCAGTGCTCTCAATTCTTAATTTCTACAACTATTGAAGCAGAAATGAAAATAAAAATTACAGTATTGCAGACAAAGAAGCATAATGTAGTGCAACTAACTGTTTTCCATCTAGTCATTATTAAATGCTTTGGTTTTAGTTTTAGTGCACTCAATTTACATAATCTCTTGTAGTGCCAATAGCTTTCTTAAGATAAGGGACATATAAATGGAAATACAAAACAACTTAAAAATAATTGTGCATAATATGGTATTACCCCACTTTTAATACTCTTTACCCCACAACCCCCTCACTCAAAGGGTTTAATACTTCCAGATTTTGAGCTACAGGTTAAAATAAAGGAAACAAAGATGTTCTGTACTTGCTTCCATCACTCTGTACCTCTTTTCCTCACTGAATACCCTGACTGGGAACAGAAGAGGGGGTTAGACTGAGACATTTTCTGGTGAGTAGTACTAGAAGATGCAAGCAGGATGTGTTTTGTTTCCAGCATTCAAGCGGGGGGCTCATCTGTCTGTCAGACAACGGCCCCCGATCACAGTATTAGAGGAAATTGAGGGGATCTTGAACTCTAAGCTACTTGGTCATGCTACATCTAACATTGCAGATCCAGATCCTATCATACCCAGCTTTCTGCTGATGGGACAGCATTATTCATCTCAGCCCAAGCAGAGTACAGCCCCAGCAACCTCCTCGGTCAGCGTCACTGGAAACAGCGTCTGGTTTTAGCTGATCATTTTCAGGTTCTGCTCACCAGGAACTACTTCCCTACTTAAATCTACAGTTTTGTTAGAAAAGGCACACATCTACCCCGCTGCTCAAAGAGGATCAAGTGGTCATGATTGTTGACAATCACCTCCTGGCCCGTTGAATGTAAAACATGTCATACCCAGTGATGATGGCCAGGTTGGTTTAGCTGAAATGGACATAAAGGGAACAAAATCCTGTGGCTAAGCTCCTCACGCTGCCCAAATACCAGAAGACTAGGGTGCTACAACTATTATATTACAGGGACATGTGTTTCTGTACACGTTCACTTGGTGAATTTGTGGGCAGCTGTTCAAACAACCCGGTCAGAGTACATAGGCTGTCTCCTTGTTACAATGAAATGCCCAAAATGCTGAGCAAAAGTATGTGAAGGAGGTGAGTCCTGTCAGTGCGCGAATGAAGATGTAAGCGTTGCTGTCTTTGCCGTTTGAAGCTATGCATGGATATGTTTGTTCACACAAAATGCTCATGCTAATAGGTGGTTTAATATAAACCGTTTACAGAAATTGAAATGTGTCTATAGGTTTGTGCCTAACGTGCATATTTTGTCATAAATTAACACTGTGCACATTCCCTGAAGCACTATATGACTGTGACTCTTTGTGATTATAAAATAACAGTTCCTTTGAGTTTCTGTTTATAGTACCTGTTGTTACCTGTGCATTATATTCATGCCATGATTAAGATAGACCTCTTATTGAGTTTGAGTATTTTTCATCCTACTTTTGTTGCATTTATGTCCTAATTATCCAGAATGCTAACTGCTCATCTATTATTTATCAATCAGCTAACCACACACACAGAAATACACCCCTGTGCACAAAATCTACCTGATCAATATTTGGTCAACTTGGCTCCAATTAAAGACTGTTAACTCAACAAGCTAGAGTTTTTCTTACTGAAGACTTTGGCCAGACTTGCACTCACCAGCATATAAATATTAGACATATAAGTTCCTATTCAGTAAGGGAACCTTACTGGACCCGCAGCCTGTTCCACGTCTATAAAATAAACACAAAGTATAGCATGTAGAAAAAGTACAATAGTTATAAAGATGGCTGCCAACCAAACTGTACTTTTCTGAGATATGATTCTTTGTGAGGGTGAAGTCGGAGTCCAGATGTTTCTAAATATCTTCTGTCTGGTGCATAATGGGGTAATGGTGTCATTTGAGAGGAATGGCTCCTCAAATATCAAGAATATTTAAAGTATAATATGAACTTCCAAAACTGGAACAGTTATCCCTTTTGGGTACTGATTTAAGCCTTTGAGTACACAAATGAGTATCACTGTATGCTGGTTCGTTTTTTTACCTTTTGACAGTTCAGAGCGATATGCCTCCAGCTGCCAGAGGCCTCTGTTTGACACTCCATCGAAGTAAAAAATAGGGAACATGTTAAATCTGTGGGTGTACAGTCTGACATAAACAAGGCCAACAGGCAGAGAAATCTGTCATGCTGACTGGTGTCTGAGCGCTTCACTTAACATTGAACTACTAGCAACCAACTTTTTTTCCCTCCAAAGTACAACGTCTTGGGGAGATAATCGGCACTTCATCCACAGCTAAGATTCCTGCTCATCCATCATGTACTGATGCTATATTCCTGAATAACCGGAGAAACAGACTGCAGGCTAATAATCTTTCACTTCAGCTTGCGTGCAACACTCATGTGAAAGCGATGACATTTTGCTGAATTGCCTTCCCTTTAATCAATGGCACTGCGTCTGAGAAAATTTCTCCAGGAGAACAATAAGAGGATCCTCCATCATGCAAGTTGCCAATGAAGCCAAAGGAGGACACAGTTGCATCACTGCATCAAGATTCAGCAATAAATAATCAAAATGCAGAAGAAATTTTTAAGGAAAAAAAAAAAAGAAAAATTTAATCTGATGAAAATCAGATTGGAAGAAAGGTAATAAAATTGCTGATTATGTAAATTAAAAGAAAACACTGATCAAAATAAAAACTCAGGAAAACTGCAAGACTGCATTCAGTTCAAGGAACAAATCCTGGCACTTCATTTAAACATGCCAATTCATGCTTCATACATGCCAATTATAGGCAAATGTGGAAATTGTAAAGGTGGTAAGGAGAATGTCCTTACCTCCACAACAACTCTGACACTGCTAACCAGATAAAATCTGGAAAAACTGGAAGCTGCGATTCCAATGACAGAAGAATAAAACCAATTATGGTTGAAAGAAATTAGGTTAAATGTGAGATATCTGCGCAAAATCCAATATTACTGTCCACATCACCTTATATATTAAAATCATTTGTAAAAGAATCTGTATTTTCTACAGAAACAGAGATAAGTGTGTGAAACAAAAGAAAAATCAACCATTATAAATCCATTTACAGCTAAATAAGGCTACCCTAACGTGTCATACAAATTGAGTTCTACATTAATAAAAATGACATGCAAAAGGGCTCGATACTTAAATCAGTGGTTCCCAATCTTTTTTCCTTTACGGAAATACCAAGAAACCAGCGACCCCCTGTCCCACCTTGTGCTTAAACCATGCTGGTTTTATGCCTTCAAAAGTGAGATTCTCACCATAAATACTGGATTCTGAATGAGTCCTGTCCTTAGGTAAAGCCAGAGTTAAAATAGGTACATTGTGTGGGTATTAATCACAATGTGAGTGCTCAAGCATTGGGCTGCCCCCTTGGGATTCGGAACCCCAGGTTGGGAACTACTGAGTTAGACTACAATCAGGGCATTTCCCCACCAATAGATGTTCAGAACATTGAGAGATAGTTGAGTATAAAAAGGCTCCTTAATACGCAAAGACGCACAATGGCTTGTCTGGCACTGCTGAAGGTGCTGGGGAGACTCCAGAGTGAGCGGATTTTCAGTGACCAGCAAGAACACCATGAACTGGTAGGACTGCCTCATTCTGTGCTCTGGGACCTCTGTGATGCTTTGGGCCTAGCATTACAGAGACAAACCAGGTGGAACCACACTGTACCAGTCCCTCTGAAAGTGCTGACAATTTCTGGCAACTTGCACCTTCCAGACAGACCTGGCTAACAGTCAGGGATATCACAGCCATATTATTCCAGTGTTAGATGCCATCATGGTTTGTCACAGCAGAAGCTACATGAACTCTCTTTACACTGTGGGCAAGCAATGTCCTAATTCCACAATGTAATCTGTAAATCAAATGCAGAAAGACTAAAAGCCCATCAAAATATGATTTTGAATTTTGTTATAGTTTGCTGAAGAGCAAGTTAAGACTTTCACAAGTGATAAAAATATTTTCAAAAAAACTTTAACTTTAACCTCCAACCGGTAGTGTTGCATTATTACAGCAAGGCCATAGAGGTACACTTGTGCACAGGGGTAGAAGCAGTCACATTTTTACCAATGAGGAGAGGAATGCATTTTGCTGGACATGCTCATCGGTGAACCCTGTTGAAGCAGGTTTCACCTCATTATGCACAAGATAGGCCATGTCCTCGGCTGAATTTCTGCATTGTTGAATCTACATTTGGTCCAAAGGGGGCTTGTCTAATCAAATATCCGGATTTAAATTCATACAAAAGGCTTAATCACTCATGAAGTGCATAAGTTTGAAGCACCATAAGATATTGCAGTCACCTTAATGCGCTCAACATTTTAATATCTTAATGGCTGAGGTAGCACAAACAGTGAAGGAGGAGTTAAGTGCCAATGTTTGGCGGAATAACAAACACATTCACCCTATCTAATCCCAGAGGGAAATTGCAAACCAACAGCATATTTATTCTTTGAACATCCGAATCGTATGTGACTTAAACATGATGCTCATCAGTGTGGCTTGTTGGTCTGGGTTAACCCATGTCATTCTAAGACACAGCAGTGTGGGGAGCAGACTTGAGGCTGGAGAATCTCGACATGATGCAATGCTTATCACACACACGCAAGAGGGGTTTTTTTTTTTCTTTTTGTTTTATTCACAAGTTTTGAGTCTTTATTTTCCACAGCTCCTGGGCCTCCTCGATAATAGTGTTGATCTTGCAGGGAGGGGGTTACACAAGGTGATAGAGTCCCTGGTCTCGCCCTCTACATCTGCATCTGCAGCATTGCCAACCCAGCTCAAACACCCAGGAATTGAAGGATTTTTTTTAACACTAAATAAACAGGCAGCAATCTTAATTGTGTTTGTACATGTTCAGTTTACAATGTAAAACAAAGCATTACAAATCCTGCAACACCGGTGTCTCTAGCGTGTCTCATCCTTTGACAGCATCTGTCACCTGCTGCCTCTCCTCTTCCTATCCGGGTTTGGTGATGACTGTGCCACCAAATAAAACCTTTTTGGTTTTTACCTTTTGCAATGTGGTCCTTTGGTATCTCTCCCATTCTGAAAAATTCAATTTCTTAGCTTTTTTCCCTATTTCCATAATGGAAATGATATGATGAATATGGATCAGCCTGACCTTTTAAAAACACCATATACTGTAGGTGCGGCAATTCCGTGTGCACTCTTTTATAAACGTGGATGTTTTTTTGCACCCTGTATCCTGTTATCCCTTTGTATACACCCTGTACTGATCATTCCTATGCAATGTTTTATAAATGACACCCATGAAAAGTTTCGGTCTTGTGTCTGTGACTGCTGTGAGAACTTGCATCGACTCATCAACTGATAGGAACAAAGCAAGAAGCGATGTGTCCTTTAGGTCAGACCATGACTGCGCCAAGAAAAACGCAGAAATAAAAAAAGAATGAATTGCAACTTCTATGTGAGCAGCAATACATGAACACACTGATGCCCAGCAGTAAACAAAAATAATGTTTCAGCCTGCCAGCTCATAAAACCTACTTTCTCCTAAAATGACACTTAGAATACGCATGCTCTTCACAGTCCTGTGCATTACAGCAGGTATCATCACAATGTGCACACATGCTGTTGTAGTCCAGTTGATTAGATAGCTGTCACACAGTATGGCTTGTGGAGCACTAGTGAGACAACTAGAACGACACAGTCTGTAGCTGCATTTAAGTGGATCTGGCAGCATCATTTCCACTCAATTAATTCTTACTCTTGGGCACCACTTGATTAGATTTGCACCCATCATATCTCATTGGTCGCACTAATTTCAGAATGCGGGACAACTTTTTTTTCTCTTGGTACAGTTTCTAGCAAATGTGAGAATATATTGAGGAAGTGTCCTCTGACTGGTTGAAATGGCCCTCATTCATCAAATGAGTGCACATCTGACTGCTGCGCGGAGGCAAAGCAGACCCTCTGTGTGTTTATACTCCTGCGTAGGGAAACGCGCTGGGTTTGCAGTGTTTTTTCAGTGCTTCAACCTGCCATGGAAATGTTTGTAGTTTCTGATCATAAGCAGTATCCTACTAATCATATATAGTAGAGCTGGGCAATATATCGAGATTTTGTCACACCAGACATAAATGAGGGAATATAGTTTAAATCGAGTTAGCATGTTTTTAGTTAAAAAAATATATATATTTTTTTTACATTTTGGACAACTATATCTTTGTTATGGTTGTTGAAAACTATTTTTTATTCTTTCAAAACACACCTACTTTATTTCAGTTAAATATTTTAATGCACATGTGCTTCTGATCCTTAATAAAAGTGCATTTAGCACTCTCTAAACTCTCTTTGTTTACTTGACCAAAAAAATGTATATCAAGATATAAATTGCTACCGTGATTAAGGAAAAGATTAAGGAGATATGAAAAATTGGTTCATATTGCCCAGTCCTAAAACATAGTTTTACATGAATGAATATGCACTACAAGTTAGAAAATGACCAGTTTGTTCGCAAACTGAGTACATTTCTCAAACACGTTTTCAATGCAGTTTTACATGTCCAGGGCAGCTCCCTCAGCACTGTGTCCAGGTGCATGAAATGTCCATTCATGGAAGGAAACAAACCATGGTTTGTTTGCATCTCCAGGTGCATTTACAACAGCACCTGCAGTTATCACACTATCAGACTGCTTCTAACAGCAGAGGGAGAAGAATGGTGTGATTTCAATTCCAGATAATGACGAACATGTACCCACATTCATCCAGGACATGGTTACTTTCTGAGCAAGATCAAGGGTTTCACCCAAACAGCAATGTTTTCCCGCAGTGTAACTGCCTTTACAATACCCAAATTTGTGCTCAGCATGAAGTGGGAGGCTATTACAGGCTAGGAGCAGAGATTTACTGAGGCTCCCACAGCTGAGAGCAGTAGTGGTGACGTTCACAGCTGCTGTCACTAGCTCACACACTCCCCAATAGCCCATTCATGTAAGTCAACTGTGTTAAAACATTGTAAACCTGCAGGGCAGCAGCCTTCAAGGACCGATACTGGACATCCCTGACATCATTTTGCATATATATTGTATGTTGGTATATTAAAAGTCAACCCACTATTAATAAAATAAGCATGCATTAACAAAGCCAAAAACAGTTGTTATTGTGATTTAGTTTTTTTCTTTTTTGTACAAGGCTGTCATCATGTCTATGTCAGTGGTAAATTTGGCCAAATGGAACTGTGTACATAAATTTCATTGGCTGAATACATTAGGTTTAATCTTTTTTGTGAGAGGGGCAGATTACATGAGAATTTCTCTTTTCTGCTCCTGTCCATGCACTCGTTTGAAATGCATGTTGTATTGCTTGCTTTGTTATAGTAAAAAATGAAATAAATACTGATAAAATAATAAATAAATAACATGGAACTGTACATAGAGTGAAGACAGTCCAAAGGGGCCATTTAACTGTTTGGCTTTACTGTGAGGACTTCATTTTACAGACCCACATATAGCAGTCTCGATATCCCAGAGCAGTAAAAAAGTTAATTCACAACAGTTTCCAAACAGAAAAAGTTGTTCTTAGTGTCACAAAGCTCTTCTTCATAAAAAAGTAAAAAGAAATGTGCTTTGAAAACATGAACTGTGTGTATGATGTTGGAATAAATGGGTAAAATTCATTTTATGGTTTGCCTTACAGTGTAGCTGGTTTACCATCTGGGACGAACATTTAAACATCCTCTGAATAAGAGAAGGAGTCTGTACCTGAGCATCCGCAAGCAGGTGTCTCATCAGGGTCATGGACTTCCTCAAGGTGTCCCTCTCTCCTGACATGAAGGCCTCATCGTTAGCCAGACTACACGGTCGGGTCACCATAAACTGAGCGATCTGGTCATTCAGGCTGTTCAAAGACTGGACAGCTGCAAAGGAAGTGATAATGAAAAATCAAACTGCATGAAAACCTGACATGAATGTTTCCTGCTGTTTCCATATAAGTAAGGAAGCTTCTAATGGTTTTGTTAAGGTGTAACCTTCCTCATACGTAAGTACCTGTGTGGTCTGAGACACGTGTCATCCATGGCTACTCTTTTACTCAGAATAATCCTTCTTTGTGGTCCAGAAAGGCATTAGAGGCTAAATCAAACACTAAGACCCAGAAACTCACAGTTAAGTCCACTATACAACCAGTTGTCCACTCTCACTTTTTCACTGTTTTGCCACAATGAAAAGTTCAAAACTGTCTTGGAAATAAATAATTTTGAGTTCATAAAACTCCTTGTTTGGAGCCAATAAAGACTCAACTGATCAATACTGACATCTGTGAAATACACAAATTTCAAAGTAGAGTGACAGAATCTCTAGAGTGCAACCAGTCGCACACTCAACCAAAAACTTTTTTTTTGGTCATGCACCAGTGCACCTAACTTTTCACAGGACGAGGCGAAGTACTTAAATTGTTTCTCTGAATATGTATCTGGATATTTTGTGTTTATTCCCTCCTTACATGACTGCTGAGAAGAATGACACTGTGATCAAAAGCTAGGATTTGCTCCAAGCCCCAGTTGTACACCATGATGTGTGCTACTTTGCAATTAAGACCAGTGTTCTAATTTTCATCCTACCCATCGAGATGTGTCACCTATTTCTTCTGCGCATGTGCATAAAACGGACACCTCTTAGCAGGCATAATATAATATTACTGTGATATGCTACTCTCCACCCTGAACTGGATGAAGCCACATAGAAAATCAGTGATAAACAGGATATAAGCATGTAAGTACAAAAGTTTGGAAAAGTGGGACCCAGGTAAAGTAATCTGATCCCCCACGATGAAAATGTCTGCAAAACTTTTGCCCACTAACTGAAACCCTCTCTGACTGGTTGTACTATCTCCAACAGCGACAAAAGCTGAACAAGTTTTGTACTTTCTTGTGTCACATTGCAAGCCCTTGTGTGCACGTCTGCTGTAGGTGAACGAGCTTGATATTTAACATGGATGAATGTCGCTTGGTTGAGGAGGGCAGGCGACTTTGACCTCATCACGGTGGCTCCATAGAAAATAAATAAAGGAGCGACATCGTTCCCTGTGTGTTAAGCACAGTAGTTGTACCAACTTATTTGGTTTGGTAGTGTTTTACGTTTAGCATCGCACTAGCTCGTCAAAACAGTTGATGGTTTTCTTGCTGTGTCATTTCTTAACTTTTTAAACAAAACAAATTATTTAAACCCGAGAAGGCAGAAACTGAGTTGTTTGTTTTAATGTTTTATCAGCTCAATTTATAAGCAGCACTGAATGCCACTTTTTAGAAATATTATATATTGTTCGCCTTTTTTTGTATTATTGTCTCTGTATTAATAAAATGTGAACATTTAATGTCAGTACACTTTCTGAAAGTCATGCATTACTTTTTCATACATGCCACTGTGTAAGCTCACAGATGAATTTGGGCAAGAATGACAGAGTGACTGAGGCAAGGTGTGACTCACTGGTGACAGTCAAGGTCAGCTTTTCAACCGAGTGATCAAAGATTTATGGTTGTGCACCTTCCAGCTTTCTCTTGAACTGCAAAAGCTTAGAAAAGTGAGGCATGGTTACGAGCAAGCAGCAGCCCTGCAGGAGAAGCAGCGCCCTATAGATCAGACTGAAGTAGGAGTGGGTGTAAGAGGGAAGGAGGGATAAATTGTTTACGACAGCAGCTGATGACTGGATTCTAATTTCACATTCAACATTTACAAGGTGCACCTTTGTGCCCAAAAGATGGACAAACACTCCAAGTAATGGCCTGCTGTTGCTGAAAATGACATGATGTCAAACTGGGAGAGAGAACACACCTTCTCCTCCTCAGCTTCACTTTCAATTTTCATTTTGAGCACATTTTGTCACACACACAGATAGGTGGCTATCTGCTGCCACGATTTACTGGCTACACTGAATATGTCAACATGGTACAACTCAGCACAATAAAAATAACACAAATTTAACCAGTGGCATAAAGCATCACACAAAAATCAAAGAAGCCTTTTCTTAATTTGTTCAACCATCTGTGATAACCACGGCTTTTCACACTTATAATTACAAGCTGCTGAAACTCTCCAGGCTGATGACATCCCCGATCAATGTTTGACTCTGGTTGAGCTCTGTGGTTTACATCTGCAACTCTCCAACACTGCCAAATTTATTATTCATACTGGAACAAAGCAGGCGCAGCAGCAGCATGAATATAAGCATGTCTCAGTCCTCTCCCAGGGATCTGGTGTGAGGAATAGTTGAACCATACCTTCATGTCAGACCAAGCAACAAGTGCAAGGATGGACCATGGCTTCTTGAAAGTGGCCTATTTGTAATCTGATTTATTTTTTATAGCAAAACAGGATGTCAGAGCAGAAAGTATGGTGAAGATCATAGTTTGTTAAGAAATGGTCTATTCCGTTATCTCCCATTTGTCCGGGTATTAATATTTTTCCTGGTTTATTGTCTGTAAGACTTTCCTACCTAAAACTACGCCAACAGTGTGCTGCAGTTTTATGCTACAGTTTTTTTTTTTTTTTAACCTGTCTTGTCCAGCATCGTTGCAAGCAGAATGATTGTCTGGCTGCTGTTTGGTGCCGGGCAAATTTACTCTATCAAGTAGGGATTTATACTGCATGTATAA